>JANHGC010001719.1:43601-55480 GCA_027560395.1 Boaedon fuliginosus
TATATTGAATGAAACATTTGATATATGTGGTAGGTCAGAAAGCAACAAATCAAACAATAAAGGGCATTGATTAGACATGAGAAAAAACATACACCTTTAAAATATGCTGCACCTCCCCCTTTGCCATCTGAGCTTGTTTCTTTAACACTTGCAACAACTCAAGGACTTCAGAACAGGCCTTATGGCTTGACTGGCAGTCATTGAATGGGCTAGTTTTTGTACATCAAAGGAAATGGCTTTGGAAAGATTTCTCAGACTTCAAAAAGAGGCATGGATACTCTGCTAAAATGCTAATGTCTCCTTAGCATGATTAAAACGGTAATTATAAAGTCCAGGTAACAAGTGCATAACTTGATAGGCTTCGGTTAGAACCATATTACTAAAATATCATTTGTTAACTAATGATTGAGGCACAACCATCACACCATTTTTCTTTTTTAAAGAAATTAAGTTTCAATGGCAAAACAATGCTGCTCCTGGGCATCTAATGATTAAAACTGTGCAATCTAACTACATCACATTACGAAAATAACTGGATCATCAATCATAAAATCACAGCAGAATTTAAGCACAGCTTCAAAAGATCTAGAAAACTTTTTTAAAAAATTGCCAGAGGCTAAACAGGTTTAAGAACCAGGTGAATTGTTCTTGAAAAGCCATTTCAAAAACCAGATAAACCTTGACTGACTGATTCAGTAGCAGAAATGGCAGCAGCTATAAAAGTATAGGTATTCACTGACACTCATAGTGCCATCCGGCTCTCCAAAAATCACGATAAATGCTAAACTGACCCCTTTCTGTTTCATTTTACTGTCAACGTTCACTTCCTCATCTGTCAATCCTCCCTTCAATGTCCCACTCTACTAAATTCATACTTCTTCCCATTCCTTTTCAAATAATTCCCCAGCATGCTTCCATACCCAAGTGCTCATTTCAAGTTAACATCCTTCTGACACTTGTAATTTCCTGCGATCCTGTTAAGATAGCAAAGGTTTCAAGCCAGAGGCTCTACCATTGATTTGGCTCTTTCACCTGCTTGCTAGCCTGCCAAAGAAGGTGGCTTGTAATCAACTTTCTGATGCACTTCCGTGACACCACTAAAAATGCCCAGAGGGTTTTACTGAAGTTACATTCCGGTAGGAATCAGTTTGCTGTATTCAAGCACGGTGAATTAACACTGTAAGTATAGCCTAGACTCTAAACATAATTTTCTCTTTCTCTCAAAGGACTTTCCCCCTCCTTTAAAACCTGTATTTAGAGCAAGGAATGTACTAGATTTGTTTAATGTTGCAGTTAAAATGGGATTTGATTGAAGGAGATGCATTCTGCAAAACTAGTTCTGTCCACCCTTAAAGAACATCTTTTGTTAATATGTACCATACTTCTGCCAACCTAGCAGTTCGAAAGCATGTTAAAAAATGCAAATAGAAAAATAGGGACCACCTTTGGTGGGAAGGTGCACCTTTGGTGTTTAGTCATGCTGGCCACACGACCACAGAGACGTCTTCGGACAGTGCTGGCTCTTTGAAATGGAGATGAGCACCCCGCCCCCAGAGTCGGGAACGACTAGCACATATGTGCGAGCGGAACCTTTACCATTCCAAAAGACAGCGGGTTTTATATAGCATGAATTTTCAATGGCACAATGGACATCTGAAGAGACACGACTAGCAGAAATGGAACCTGCAAATATCACTGGGGCCCACAATATTATTACACTACCAAAATAAGCGGGAAGGATCTCAAATTTAAATTTGAAATATGATTGTAAGCTGCCTAAAGTTACGGTCAAGGCTCTGACTAATGAACGTAAGCAAATCAGAACCCTGAGACGTGGCTGCTTCTCTAAGTTCTTCCTTAACGAGAACATCATTGGTACAGCTTCAGGGGAGAGCCAAATCTAAAGAGGGAGCGATGGCTGCCGCCAGGTTCAGTTCGAAGTTGACAGTTACTCTGAGGTAAGATGGGTGGCCAATAAATTTTACAATTAAATAAAATTTAAAAAACTTGAACTCTCTTTGAGAGTTCCAAATCTGGAAAAATTCTGATGAACAAATATGAGTTCTCAGAGATTTAAATAAAATGTCAGAATTTGTGAATGTTTTAAGATGTTGGTATTCTTGTATAATATATTGGGGCAAATAATCAAAATCTTACAAGATATGATGATTTAATAACATTGAAATTATTATTATTATTATTAAATAAGGAGTTGTATTGTGTGTTAATGCTTGAACTTCTGACATTGTCCTGGTTTCTCAGTCTGAGAATAACTTGTCAAGTCTGATGAGCCTTTTCACCTCCATTTAATTAGTACATGACATACCCACCCATCTCCATGATTTCCGCTCAGGCTATCCAACTCGATGACCATGTCTGGATATTGTTTGCTTACCTCCAGATTACTACCAATTTTAAATTCAGCTGACATTTAAACTGAAGCCTTAGATTTTTCCACATGAGTGAGTAATTTTATCAGCATATGTAAATTGTGTAAACTCAGATTGGGATGAGTAGATATTTCCAGCTGTCCATGAAAAATATCTTCCGATCGTTGCAGAAATCACTTGTAAATCACAGTCATTATTTGCTAGTAATAACCAGTTTGGTGTTACTGCCAAGGGTCACTTGAGGAATAGAGCTACATATGCAAAAGTGACATGTATGGTTCCACGAAGACCTATTCTCCAAAATATTTCTTCTTGACTTGTTTTAATAGCCCATTTGGAGAAAATGCCAAATCAGGAGGTAGATGGAGAATATTCAGCAGTGTGACAGAACTCAAATATTTTTGCAGCCAGACTTTATTTACCTCTAAAATATGTAAAAACATTCTCCCTGTTAACAAAAATATATTCAAAGTTTTAAGAAACCTTGAGACTCAGTTGCATCTACACATACTTCAGCCTTAGCATTGTACATAGAGAGCCCATATTTATCTGCTTTGTTATCTAAGTCTGGTTTTGAATCTTGCCTATAAAAGACTTTTCAAATTGAGAAGTGGGAGCCTTCTTATGCTTCTTATCTATCATAGTCCAGAAACTTTGTTGGACCTTCCTTTTGACCAAATTGGGTACTTCAGCCATCCTATTGGGGGACCGCACAAATATTCCTCTTCGCATCCTGTATGTCCTTGTGAGGAAGTTTCAATGTAATCCTTGAGACATATACTCCTCTGCTATTGTCTCTATAGGCAACCCCAGAAAACTTTAATTTACCTTACTCTAAAAAAAAATCCTGGTGGAGACCACAACTACTTCTTGTCAATTCTCCTGTCTGACCAGTTTGAACATATCCCTTTAGGTTATTATTACCATTAACAATTATCTCTTAGGAGGGGGCTGTAACCTTATAAACTTCTGGTCTTGCCTTTAAAATGAGGGGATAAGGGTTTTTTTTTAATTTGCTTTATTTTATGTGACCTGGCTGTCGTCAGCAGCTTCCATCCTGTGATGGAAATTCCTTCCCAAATAATGGAAATGGACAACCTTCCTCTTTTACTCCAGAATGCCCTTTGTCACCACATCTTTTAAAAAAGATTGAGATTTCTAAAGAATTCTACTCAGCCCAAGTTCATTTTTAGCAGGGTAGAGCTGAGGAATTTGCCCAGTATCTGTTGGATAAAGTTGCTCAGGTTTGGATGGATCTGGACTTCAGCTGGGCAGGATCTACTGGAGTGATTGGGGCAGGTCTTAGTACTGTTAAATGGGAAAAGTTTGCTCCTGTTGGCCCTGATGATGTGGACAAGAGCGTGGGGACGATGAGCACCTCCACTTGTTTATTGGACACGTGTCCTTCCTGGCTGGTCTCTGCCTGTCGGGAGGTGACACGCAGCTGGCTCCAGGAAGTCATCAATGCTTCATTGAGAGAGGGCCTTGCTCCTCTGTCCCTGAAGGAGGCGATGGTGAGACCCCTTCTCAAGAAGCCTTCCCTGGACTCAGCTGATTTGAAAAACTTTTGTCCGGTCTCCAACCTCCCCTTTTTGGGGAAGGTTGCTCAGAAGGTGGTGACCCTTCAGCTTCTAAAAGCCTTGAAGGAAACTGATTATCTAGAGCCTTGTCAGTCTGGTTTCACGCCCAGTTACAGCATTGAGATGGCATTGGTTGCACTGGTGGATGATCTCTGGCAGGCCAGGGTTGGGGGTTCTTCCTCTGTCCTGGTGCTTTTTGACCTCTCAGCGGCTTTCAATACCATTGACCATGGTATACTTCTGGGGCGGCTCGAGGGATTAGGAGTAGGGGGCACTGTATTGTGGTGCTTCTCCTCCTATCTCTCGGGCCGCTCCCAGTAAGTGTTGGTAGGAGGGCAGAGGTCTGACCAGAGGCCCCTGCTATATGGGGTACCTCAGGGTTTGGTTCTCTCACTTCTCCTATTTAACATCTACATGAAACCGCTGGGGGAGATCTATCTATCTGATTATCTAGAGCCTTGTCAGTCTGGTTTCACGCCCAGTTACCCGATGGCACAGGGTAGGATATCATCAGTATGCTGATGATACCCAGTTATACATCTCTGCTCCAGGCCAAAAGACCAGTGATGCAGTCGAGG
Organism: Boaedon fuliginosus; assembly: GCA_027560395.1. Classification (NCBI taxonomy): domain Eukaryota; kingdom Metazoa; phylum Chordata; class Lepidosauria; order Squamata; family Lamprophiidae; genus Boaedon; species Boaedon fuliginosus. The sequence goes on from JANHGC010001719.1 coordinate 48,150, forward strand.
TGATGTCCCGGTGCCTGGAGGCTGTGATGATCTGGATGGGGGCCAACAGGCTCAAGCTCAACCTCGACAAGACCAAGTGGCTGTGGATGTTTCCCGCTCATGGTCCAATAGATTGTCCAGCCTTAACCTTGGGGGGGGGGAGGAAGACTGACCCCCTCAGAATGGATGCACAACTTGGGAGTCCTCCTTGACCCTCCACTGCAATTAGAACCGCATCTGGCGGCTGTGGCCAGGGGAATGTTTGCACAGGTTTGACTAGTGTACAGGTTGTGCTCTTTCCTGGACCAGGAAGCTCTCCTTACAGTCACTCATGCCCTTATCACCTCCAGGTTAGATTATTGCAATGCGCTCTATATGCGGCTACCCTTGAAGAGCATCCAGAGGCTGCAATTGGTCCAGAATGCAGCCGTGCAAGTGTTTAAGGGTGTGCCTCAGTGCACCCGCATAACACCGCTCCTCTGAGCTGCACTGGCTCCCAATGGCCTTCCAGGTGCAATTCAAGGTGCTAGTGATGACCTTTAAATCTCTCCATGGTTTAGGACTGGGATACCTTCGAGATCGCTTTTTCCTACCTTATGCCTCCCAGCTCCCCATGAGATCGCACAGGGTTGGCCTCCTCCGGGTCCCGTCAGCTAAGCAGTGCCAGTTGGTGGGTCCACGGGGGAAGGCCTTCTCTGTTGCACCACTGGCCCTCTGGAACCAGCTCCCCATGGAGGTCTGGACCGTCCCTAGCCTGTTAGCCTTCCTCCGGGATATCAAAACCTGGCTTTGCCAGCAAGCTTGGAGTTAATTGACCCCTTCTGTGTGAAACTATAGTATGTGTGTTGTTGTATGTTCTGTATTTTTAACTTTTATATTGATGTGATTTTATTGACTTTTTTAGAATTTTATTGTATTTTGTATATTGCTGTTTTTAAAATGTTGTTATCCGTCTTGCGTTCCCTCTGTTGGCGGAAGAAAGGCGGGGTATAAATCAAACAAACATAAACATAAACAAACCTATTTGAACTTACACAAAAAAATTATAGATGAATAGTTCAGTCCAGAAGTATTTTCTTTCTAGACTACCTGCATCTTTATTTGGCGTTGCTCATCTTTTTGTGAATACTAACTACAGGTTGATTATTGAAGCTGATGGACATCAGCTTTTATTTCTTTGATTCCCAACCCATTTTTGTGTATATTTCATTATTCCTAATAACAACATGTGAAGGCCCTTAAATATGCTAGTCGTCCATCACACATCATCCCTGGATTAGATATTCATATTGACCATTGGATTCATGTATATCAATTCTCCTCCACTTTTTGAAATGGGGAGGGAATTAAAAGGAAACAAAAACAAAAATGATAGCAAGAGTGGAGAATGTTGTGCCTTACACCTATCATTTCTGTTGTTGACCGAAAACCTACAGAAGAAATTGATAACAGAGATGGTAGATTCAGTTTGGAAAAACTTTCAAAACAAAGATGGATATATATTTTGAAGAATTTTTATCATAGTTGAAAATCTTTTTGTCACTATTTCCTAAACACAGATTGGTCTTCAAGCAGTGTGTATCCTTCTTAGATTCATCATGCAAATATTTTAAGTATTTTTGATAGATCAATATACCTTTACATTTTTGTTCCAAACTAAAACAAGTTTCACAACACTGGTAAAAGAAGATTTCACCTATTTTGGAAGAACAGAATTGTTACTCAGATGCATGCCTTACACAAAGTTGCAGTAAGCTGTCTCATAGAAGCTTTTCAGCTCAAGGACTCAGACAGACATATTTCACATTATCTTCCCTAAGGTTTGTAGCTGCAGAAACAAGAGGGTGCTACAAACTCTTTTGTTCCATAAGCATTATTTTTTTGAATTTAACTACATTTGTTCATAACACCCAGTCAGAGAAATAGCAGATGTGAACGACTGCATTCTATACAAACTATCACACACAACTTGGCAACTTGCCTTGACTTGTAAACTCAGCACAATTCAATTTCTTAAACAGACTTCTCTAGAGGTGATAAAGAAAATTTAATTTGCTGTTGTTATTGCATCTGCAAAATGTCTCACAAGTGAAACTGTTCTGGACTGTGAATGTACAAAGGGAGATTGAAACATCAACATGTGCCTGAAGGAAAATAGCAGTAAATGGCTTTTAGGTTGTAGTAAAACATAATCTACACTCAAAGAACCATCTCTCCTCTTGCGGATGAAATTCTAAAAATTATTTTCTCACACCCAGCCGCTCCATTTGGAGAAAATTATAGATATGAAAGAGTTTCTGTATGTGTATATGTGTGTAAATTAGAAAATTGTCTAATATGAATTTCAAGGTGAATATGACTTTTTTTGTACAAGATTAACTTCTTTACAGAAGGTGGTAAATGAATTTTGAGAAAAAAAATCTCAGATGTGTTCCACCTATCTATATCTGATGGACAGATGGACTAACTCTTACGCACTTAGTTCATCTTTAATATTGTTGACGAAGATCCTAGTCGTAGTGCATCTGCCTAAAACCACATCATGACATAAGAACAGCCCTTCTAGATCAGACCAAGCGCTATCATTACCCAACACTTTGTTTCTTACTGTAGCCAACCAGATGCTACTGGGGTAGTCGTAAATAGAAGCTAGAGACATATCTTTCCCACATTATTTTGTCTTGCAAATCTTATGCATGTACTTGTTTTTTTCATACTATTAATAATTTGCCCCATTCTGAATAGATCGGAGGAGTACAACAACGTTATAAGCAAAATTAATACCATTTAAAAAAAACTGATAAACAATCAAAATCTTAATAAGTGCTCTTTGATCAAATGACAAAACATCCATTGCAACAACATTGCTTTGGCTGGTTTAGAAAATGCCAATTTTGGGTGTGTTATCTTTATCAATATCGAATCGAATAGAAAAGGCCCGTCATTTGGTCTACTCTCCATATACTTTACAAGGAGGGAGAACTTTAATAAACCCTCTCTTAATGATTAGGTGTGTTGGGTTCCTACATCTGGCAAGGTTTGCCAAATATATCTTGTTGTTGCACCATAAAAGGTTTTCAAAGCACTAACCAGCGGTTTGAAATGGGCCAGACAGTTCTCCTGGCAAATAATGGAGTAGAGTAGATATTATTTTGGACTTATCAGAAACCTTGCTAACACATCTTGTATCCTACCTCTACTTAGGGATGATATTATAATAGTTTAACTGGGTAGTATTCAAGACATTAGTTATCATTACTACAGCATCAAGCTGGATCATAACTAATGCATCATCTGGGCACAAACTCCCCAGGTTACAGCTTCCATGCTTGCTTCTTTAAGTAGGAGCTAACACTCTGGAGAAGCCCAAAATGAGAAATTGATTTCTTGGTTCAGGAACAATAATAACAGAACTGATGTTATTGAATTGCCATGATGTTTATCTTGATAGGATTTAATAGCTTCTCCTGCCTCAATTAGACCCACTATCAGCCTTGCAAGATAATCCAGACAATAAGCACAACCAGATAAACTAATTCTAGGTTATTCTTACATTAACAGGATCTTGGAAACTAGGGAGGGTCCCTTCTGGGCTGCTTGAATCATCCACATTTCTTCACCCCACCCACCCCCACCATTCTCCTAAGTTGATTAGACCATTTTATTTTATTTGACCATTTCCTTGGCTGCAACTCTTCTCCCTGCCTCCCAAGGCCATTCACACATACTGTTATACCCACACACCAGTTGAGGACTTCAGAAGCATTTCTGGCTCGACTCAAAGTGGCAATGTGTAACCAGTTGTCATTACTAGCATTCTGACAATAGATATAATATAATAATATAATACATTAATAGAGTTGGAAGGGACCTTGTAGATCCAACCCCCTGCCCACACAGGAGATGGTTTTAATCGGTTTCGGGAATTGAACCGCCGAGCTGCTGGCCTTAGTGGTAGATCCCTGTCGTCTGACAGTCATTCTTTTCAGCGGCACCACTGATAGCTCGCCTCTTACTCTCAATTCCTTGTGTTCCATCCAAATTCATTTGGCATTCAATTTCTTTATTTACCCTTTGGAAATATAATCTCTCTGGAACTCATGGGGTACCTACTATTACATCTTTTAGCCATATTCTGCACCAGTCTTGTCACCAAGACTTTCCATGTTGAGTTAGCAATTTTTAGTTTTGCCTTATTTTTCCTTCTCTCCACCTTTATACATTATTTCTTCCATTTATATCCTGCTGCAATCTGGCAGCTCACATAACATAAGGAAAATATTAAAATATCTATGAGACATTTTAAAATTGCAATGCAGTCGCTAAATCATAAAATCAGACAATGCCTAAAGGTAACAAAGATAAATATAAAACATGGACTAGTACTGAACAGCACTGGGAACTTTCTTTGAAAAAGCTCCGTTTTTAACAGAGAATTGAAAGTTACCAAGGAGAAGGCCAGCCTGATCTCTTCCAGCAGAAGTTGACTTGAACACTAAGCCATAGATATTTTCAAGTTAAAAATCAAAATTTTAAACTGAAACTGCAACCAGTGCAGAGCTCACAGTATTCTGTTACATATATCCAAAAATGGGTGTCACATGGGTTACTGCATTCTAGACCAATTGTAGTTTCTGAATTGTGTTTGAAGGTAGCCCTATATAAAGCCTAGGAGTTATGAGTCACTGTAAGTGTGATCAGGTCCTCTTTGACCTCCTGCAATTGACACAACTATCCAAAGCTGGACAAATCCCCCTCTAACCACTGTTCTCGCTTGCTGCTTGAGCAGACACCATGAGTCCAGAAGGACCCCCCAATTCAAAGGACCTGTGCCTGCCAACCCAAAGGATTAATTATTAACTCTGTTAACACTGAGGTTAATAGAGAACCTGGATGAACCAACAGAAACTCCTTCTTGCTGGAATACAGCTTCAATCTGTTTCTTTGTTGTTTATTTAAATTTATGACCCACTCAACATCAGTGAACTCTCTCTTCCATTCAGACCAGGGATGGGTTTCTCCCGGTTCGCTGGTTACCTGCTTTGTGGACGCGCTTCTGATTCGGCTGTCAAAAGTGCGCTGCTCGGGATTGCCTTCAAAATCTTCATGGTTGGATCAGAGTGTTTTCAGAATACCACAAAAATTTTGAAGGTCATCCCGCACAGTGCGCTTTTGACAGCAGAATCGGAAGCGCGTTCACAAAGCGGGTAACCAGCGAACTGGGAGAAACCCATCCGTGATTCAGACCTTATAGCATCCGAGTATTGGGATAAAATGTCCACAGTATCCCCCAGACAGGCAAGGTGGCAAGATGTAATTGGGTATCGTCCATAAATCAGGATCTACCAAGCTGACCTCTTATTCCCCCACTGCAGCTAACCCCAAATCAAGATATCCTGTTTATAATGCTGGGCTTTTTAATATTATTCCTCCATCTTTTCCCCCCTCTTGTATTAAGGTATAAGATATATGTATAGAAATATAACATGGCTGGCCTAGGATTTCAAATAATTTTTCTTAGCGGGTCAACAGTTGCAGTCATAAAAGTTACTATAATCCTTTTGGTCAATGCCCAGGCATTAAAGCAACAACTTCATAGCTGTGCTTGCAAATGTTAAAATTTCTCTTTTGCAATGTTAAATGCTCTCATTCAGCAGATTTCATGCCTTCTTTTCACTAAACCGTTTCAAGCAAATTATCTTTTTCCTTCCTGCTAAACAGTATAATTTGCTTCCTGCACTCATGGCAGATGGCATGGTAAAAACACCATTTCCTGAATATAAGAGAGCATTACCACTTTTTCCACATGAAAGAAGCAAGTGGAAAAGGGAGAAAATAATTTCAAATGATGCCTGTCCACAGAAGAGGGAAGATTGTCAGGGCATTCAACCCCAGATCACCCTCCTTTCAAGCTTCCTTCAGGCTTTGACACCATACAATATGTATACCTATTTCCTTGTCATCTGAGGTTTGCTTGGCCATGTCCTGCCATTTTCAATGACTTAGGACCAGCTCACATGTAGCAGTTGCATTTTGGTTTCTTTATATATATAGATTTAGGTATGTGCATGAGGTAATAAATCTGTAGGCCTGTATATTGAAGACAGGCAAGACCAAGGTTTAAAGGTTCCCCCTTTTATTTATTTTATTTTAATTTTATTAATTTTAATTTATTTTATTATTTATTTATTTAATTTATCAAATTTATATAGCCACCCATCTCACAAAACAGGTGACTCTAGGCAGTGTACAAACAACAAAGTTAAAAACAATAATTCACAAATACAACTATTATTATTAAAAACATTAAAAACTATAAAAGTGCAGCTAAAAATAAATAATGAATAAATAAATAACAGTGAAGCTAGTAAATAAATAAAAGGGATATTAATAATAATAGAACCACCTCACTGGTTCCCCAGTTCTCTGGGGTCCATATTAGGCCTGATGCACAACTAAGTCTTGAGGAACATTTGGAAAGACAGGAGTAATGGTGCCAGCCTAACCTCAGAGTGGAGGATAGTCCACAATGTGTGCACCACAGCCAAGAAGGCCCTCTGCCTAGGGTTCACCAAATGTAGCTCCCTAAATGATAGAATCCACAGCATGACCTCTCTCCTAGATCTGGTAGGATGAGAAGTAATTGGAGAAAGGAGTTCCCTCAAATAACCAGGTCTCATGCCATGTAGGACTTTAAAGGTCAAAACCAGTACCTAGAATTGGATCTGGAAAGAATCTGGAAAATAATGCAGCTCGTGAACCAGGGATATAATATGTATTCTACAAGGAACACAAATAATTGCCTGAACAGCTGTATTTTCCAGATACTCTTCAAGGGCAGCCCCATACAGAACACATTTCAATAGTTCAACCAGGACTACTTTTTTTTAATCTCTATCCCCTTTTCTCTCCCCGTTCTCTGCGTTGCCCTATTGCAGGAGTGTCAAACTTGCATCATCACGGTGGTGTCATGTGACATATCGGGACATTTTCCCCCTTTGTTAAACTGGGCGTGGCCGTGACCAGAGTGTGATGCATCCAGCCTACAGGCCAGCAGCTTGACAGCCCTGGCCTATTGTATAGGACTATACAAGAAAACTCCATCTTATTTATACATCAAAAATCTTTTCTATATTTTGATTTGTTCCTGATAAAACGATATCTGAATACGAACATTGGCTCTGTTAAAAAAAAAAAAAGTGATGTAGTTGAAACACCAAAATTCTGTCCATTGTGTTGCAGGTAGCAATGAACCATTGACATATGATAGGCATTACCGAGTGGCTGTATGTACTGCCTCCACGTAGTCCGGTTGAAATTCCAGCTTTGACTCTGGGAGGAGAGAAATTGCT
>JANHGC010001719.1:62163-74148 GCA_027560395.1 Boaedon fuliginosus
TGAAGACTTGTGAACTTCCACTCCCAGAATTCCCCAGCCAGTATTCTGGGAGTGGAAGTCCACAAGTCTTCAGATTGCCAAGTTTGGAGACTGCTGGTATATTCTGTCATTCAATTGTTAATTCAGTTTAGAACTTGGAGTCAACTCTGGATTTTTTATGCATTTTGTTTTATGCCTCTCCTTGTTAGTTCTCTATGCTATTTTTCATCCAGAGGGCTCCCAAACAAGCTTAACGTATGCCTGAGATGAAATGGGTTTGTTTAAAATGTAGCCCCCTCTGTTCATCAAAGTGATTGCCGATGAGTGGGTCTCCAGGGTTGGCCGTGCCTTCAGACATCTTCCTGTAGGGAAGGTCATTCCAGCAAGCAGACCTCTGTGTGACTATTTTGAAACGTAAGTGTCACCCACTGCTAAGGTCAAGGCTTAACCATAGGGGCATTCCTATTCGGTCTCATCCTTTATTTATTTATGGTCTTAGCTGTCCAGACCCATATGGCGAAATAGGTGGCCACCTACATCTTGTAAACAAAGTCAGAATGGCAGGCCCCGTTGGGAGGGTTGAAGCTCCAATTTCTTTTCACTTGTACATGATGTGTGTAAGGCACACAGTGGTACCTCGGTACTCAATGTTAATTGGTTCTGGGAGGAATGATGAGTACCAAAAAGGACCAGTACCCAACAAACGTTTCCAAGAAAGAACAATACAATGAGTCACAAGGCAAGTGACACCCACAAATTCTAGCTTGTGCATGGAGTACCAAAGGAACAATGAACACTGGGACAAAATTTGCACATCAAAATGCGTTGAGTATCAAATTCTATGAGTTTGAAAGCAGTTGAGGGCCACTGCATTACAAAGCAAAGGGATCTGGTCACCTAGTTATAGCGCCAACATTTCGACATGATCGACCCCCTCCTTCCATTTAGACATAATCTGGAATGATTTTCACAGATTTAAGGAACCTTTCACTTTTGTCAAACCTTTGATTGCACCCCACGGAAGATTTCTTACCTACTCACCTTAGGCTTCCTTACCTACTTTACTGCAAGAGAAAAGGGGTTGTAAAGGCCCATAAATCTTGACAACTCAACACTTCCCATTTTTAGGACCCCATTTATCTCCGAGGTTCACTAGGGCAGAGCTGTCTTCATTCTCTTGGTAACTACACTTGGATGAGGAGGAGTTATAGCTGACCATTACCAGCTACAGGAAGAATTTCCAGATGTTTTAAACTTGGGGTGATTTTAAAGGTGCAGAGAAACCTTTACAACCTTTTTGAAAGCAAGCACAAATTCCGCATTTGAATACCAGAATAACGGAATAGCAGAGCTGGAAGGGACCTTGGAGGGCTTCTAGTCCAACCCCCGGCTCACACAGGAAACCCTACACCATTTCAGACAAGTGGTTGTCCAATCTCTTCTTAAAACTCTCCAGTGTTGGAGCCCCCACAACTTCTGTAGGCAAACAGTTCCACTGGTTAATTTTCCTCACTGTTAGGAAGTTTCTCCTCAATTCCAGGTGGCTTCTCTCCTTGATTAGTTTCCATCCATGGCTTCTTGTCTTAGCCTTCTGATGTTTTGGAAAATAGGGACTCCAGCAAATAATAGAAAGAAATGCTGAGGAGTAAAACATTAAGTTGCTAGATCTGGAAACTATCAACTGATCTCGTCTGGAAATTTCCCAGTGTAAACACTCACTTACATTAGCCATATCAAGTTCTATATCACCTATATCCTACCTAGTAGGAAGTAACTATCTTGGTGGAAATCCCAGCTAATTTTGGTTCTTGCAGTCTACTCCCGAGGAGCAACTATCCGGAGTATATGTGGGCAACCCCCACAATCTCTCCTTTCCTTGGAGAGTTTTTGCCACCCTCTGGTTACCAATTTTATTCATAACTAGCCGATAACCCGGCGTTGCCCCAGTATTTATTTATCCCAATCCTGTATTAGACAGGAATGCCGATGTGAAGTGGCAACGTAAGTGGGGAAGGGGCTGTCCTCCCTCCTTCCATGAACGTGTCCGCCATTCCTGAAGAGGCCATGATGGCAAGAGCAACTTCTCCCTGAGCCTTGATTTCGGCAACAATTAAATGAGTTAACAATGATTTCCCTGTGCCCCCAGAAGCGTCAAGAAATGTCATCTCATATATGATCTGCATGACGTATGTCATGTCGGTCTCGTAGTGGTGCAGGCAGGCCCCATTACAAACGCCCCCTTGTGGAGTACTGTGAAGCCGTTACCATGGCAACTCCACTCCACAGAACACCCCCCCCACCACGAAAGGTCAGAACACACAAGGGGTGTTAGGGGTGTCTTACGCTTATAGTATTTGTTTCCAGAGAGTAAGTCATCTGCATACCAAGTTTGGTTGCATCTGCTCGAGGCGTTCCAGAGTTATGCTGGAACACACACACACACACACACACACACACACACACACACACACATTTTTAATATATATATATATAGAATGTTGTCCTCACTTCTTCAGGGACATCCAGCTCACCCTGTCTTCACTGGAAGCTCCAGTTTGCACCCTGAGCTCTGGAAGACTCGTTCAATGTCAGAACGGTCCAAGGCCAGCTGTCAGCTGCAGAAAGGGAGAAAGAAACAAAACAGGCATTGCGGCCTCTCACAAACAAGAGCTGCTGTGACAGCACGAAGGCCCTTTGTTGCGTTGGACAATTGAACTATACTTATGTAGTTATTTTATAATAGCACCCTGGTGGTTCGTCAGGGATAACAAAACTGGTTTTCATCTCAGGTGAGTCTTGCAGTTTTATTTTTGTGTCTGCTGAGTCTCTCTTTCTCTCTCTCTCTCTCTCTCTCTCTGGAAGAGGAAGGGTATTATAGAAGTAAAGAAAAACCGAAAGGACAATGGCTTTTCTTTTCGCTCTCTTTTGTTCAGCATTCTGCAAAGAGGAGTCGCGGCCCTATTAGGCAAATGGGATGCTTTCCAATATCAGTAACAGAAGCCTGGATCAGCAGGTCTCTCTGCACGAGGGCCGTGGGCAGCCTTAACCCTATTTGAGACGGGGCAACATTCACTTAAAAGAAAAAACACACAACAGCCCTCTGTTTATTTGGCTATTAAAAACCACCTGTACAAAGGGTGAATAGAAATAGAAATAGAAATAGAAATAGGAATAGAATAGAATAGAATAGAATAGAATAGAATAGAATAGAATAGAATAGAATAGAATAGAATAGAATAGAATAGAATACTTGGAAAGGACCTTGGAGGTCTTCTAGTCAAACTGCCTGCTTAGACAGGAAACCCTACACCACTTCAGACAAATGGTTATCCAGTCTCTTCTTAAAAACTTCCAGTGTTGTAGCATTCACAACTTCTGGAGGTAAGTTGTTACACTGATTAATTGTTCTAACTGTCAGGAAATTTCTCCTTAGTTCTAAGTTGCTCCTCTCCTTGATCAGTTTCCACCCATTGCTTCTTGTCCTAGGTGTTTTGGAGAATAGCTTGACTCCCTCTTCTTTGTGGCAGCCTGTGAGATATTGGAACATTGCTATCATATCACTCCTAGTCCTTCTTTTCATCAAACTAAATATATCCAGTTCCTGCAACCATTCTTCATATGTTTTAGCCTCTAGTCCCCTAATCATCCTTGTTGCTCTTCTCTGTACTCTTTATACAGTCACCACATCTTTTTTACATCGTGGCGACTGAAACTGGATGCAGTATCCAAGTGTGGCCTTACCATGGCATTATAAAGTGGTATTAACATTTCTTGATTCTATCCCTCTGTTTATGCAGCCTAGAACTGGGTTGGGTTTTTTGGCAGCTGCAGCACACACTGCTGGCTCATATTTAAATGATTGTCCACTAGGAGTCCAAGATCCCTCTCACAGTTACTACTGTTGAGCAAGATACCACATATACTGTACCTATAATAATATAGTGAGTCATAAGGCAGTCAACACCAACAAGTTCTAACTTGTGCATTGAGTATCAAATGAATGAAGAGTACTGGGACAAAAAATTCACATCAAAGTGCATTGAGTACCAAATTTGATGAGTTTCAAATTTCAAAGCAATTGAAACTGTACTTCGTTTCTATATTACTCGATCTTGATTGAATTCAAGGCATTGAGAGAGAAGCAGACAAAGACTAATACTTTCACAAACCAGAATTGATTTTCACTGTGAAATATTTCCCAGGAGTAAGAATTTCGCAGATTAATATTAATGTGCAAAACATTGTGCCAAAATGACACAATGCTTCTTAAATGGGTGATTTATTTTAATAGTTATTTTCTTCTAAAAATGAAGGAGTTAATATTTGACAATAATGCTTTCCTCTTCTCCCCGCATTTAAAACAAATAAAATAAAAATAGATAAGAAGCACATTGGAAAAGTGCCACAACTCAGTTTTAAATACATGCAATTAATATAACATGTAGTTGAGTTTTAATGGTAAATGCACCACGTTTATGGGCAGAAACATTCCTTGTCAGCTGTATATTTTTTATATTATGTTAAAGAATAGCATCTTTAAATAGCTAAATAGGACATAAAACTTATTAGCTCTCATTGTGACAGTATATTCTCAGTCCCTTAATGCTAACTATCTTACGGTTGTGTTGGCACATTGCCATAAATGTATGACAGTAGTTCTCAACCTGTGGTCCATGGACCCCTGGGGGGTTGTGATGTTGTCACAGGAGGTCCGCAAAAGCTTGAAGAAATGTTATGATTTAAATATTGAGTTAAGTCTTGGTGGCTCGTGGCTGTGATCCGTGGCCACAAAAGGTATTTATAGGGAGTCTGTAGTAAAGAAAAGGTTGAGAACCACTGATGTATGCCACCAGGAACTGAAGCAGCTAGTGGCATCATATTAGATACACGGTTGTATCAGATTTCCAGCTATTGGTCAGAATTCAGTTTTTGAGTCAATATAGAGGCTCTTCAGGAATTTATGCCCTGATTGCAAAATAAAAGGAGTGGTTATGCTGCACTCTGAATCTGTTATAACAGTGGCAGTAATTAATCACTTGGAGGAGTTTAGAATTATGCTTTTTGAAGAAAACTGAATCAAAGGAAGTGATTCTTGTCAACATTCTTCCTTTTTCTTTCCCTAGGAACAAATCTGGCAGCAAGACAGCAAGAATGATGGCAGGGGGAAGGGCGGAATATATGATATTGGCAAAAGAGTTGCCCCCCAAGAAAGAAAGGGGGAGCTAAACTGGCAAATGTTCCTCAGCAATTCTGTCATCTCGTTCTTGTTCGTCGGCCATATTTGCCTACTGCTGTGTTCTCTTGCTGCCTCTACCAAAAAAAAAAACCCACATGAAGGCCAGCAACGATCTCCCTGTTGTCATGACAATAGAATCAGGATTGCTAATAACCAAATTGAATGCAAGGTCTGTTAGACCTCAGAACTATTAGGATGTCCCTTCTGGATCCACGATGTATACACCCTAAGTCTTGTTAGAAGCCACTATGCTGAAATACTATAGCTAAGGTAAATAAAAACTATATAGAGATGAGCAGTTTACCAGTAATTTTCCTTCCAGATTCCCCCATATGCATATTCATGTGAACGGATGTTCTTCTAGATATCTATTTAATAATTGTTTTCCTCTGGTATAGTTAGTAGTCTCAGAATTCTGGTTAAGTATTCGCAGTATAGTTATACTTTTTTTTCCTGAGTGTATGAAAAGTAAAACTGCTAGAAAGAGGTAAGGAAAACAAGCAAATGATGGATACTACATTGTTATACAGTAGAACCAAGTTGAAAGAATCAGCTGGTAGAAGCCTGTCTATTCTTTGTGCTGATTTCATGGAAAGGGACAGAAATTGTGTAAAAAAGGAATATACCAGGAATAAGAGAGCATAGCAGTACCTGACAATTACAGTAATGAATCACCTACAGAGATACTTTGGTATTGGTAAAGAAAAGAACTTTGGATTGTAATGTAAAATTGAGAAATATGAATGTTTCCACAGAAGAGTAATTCTCTTTATTTTTAGCTTTAAAAGTAACCTTCCAGTTGAGTTCCTCCTGATCATTTACATGGACACATTGTTCAGTTTCCGTGGTATCATAAGGGATTTATTTGTCATTGCCTTTTTCTAGATTTTTAAAAACTTTTTTGAGTCTTCAGCTTTGGACTAGAGAAATTGCCATTACCATTTTCAGTGAAGGCCTTTGGAAATGTGGGGGATAGTTACATAATAATTTGGAAAGGATGGGAAGTTATTTACTGAAATAATAAACTGAGAGTGATAGTTTTCACACATGCACCTATTTTTACCAGAAGAATATGACATTATTATTCCCTATGACATCTCTGGTTTTGAACTCAGTGAGTAGTACCAGAAGCAATAAAATTCTGGATGAATCATTGTCTTGCTTTTTTGATAAAGAAAGGAGCAAGTTGTATAAGAGGGAGAAGGACAGAGGCTGCTGTCCTTGAGGGGAGAAAATGTTTTACTGTTGTCATTATTAACAACTTTTTGCTTATCTCATTCTGAGCTATAAGTGTCATCTATCTCTTAATTTTATGTTAAGATTTTATTTCAGGACAAAGGGCCCTGTCTGAAATTCTGAGGAAACAAAAGATAAGTTCAAAACATTCCTGTTCCTTTGAAACACATATTCAAACTGAGGAACTTGGCAGGACATTTAAGAAATTCACCAGAGCAGCTTATTGGTAGAAAAAAAAAACCCACAGGACTGATCCCTTTTATATTCAACACTACTCTAATCATATCAGAAAAAGCTACTATTACTTAATCTACACAGGTTTGGTTATTAAGGCAGCCAGACATAAAGGAGTTTACCCTGCACTGCTGGTATTTTTGAATTTGATTGTCTCTGGACATTGTGGCTTATGCTTATACAGAATAACAGAGTTGGAAGGACATTGAAAGTCTTCTAGGCCAACTCATTCTGGACAAACGGCCGTCCAGTCTCTTCTTAAAAGCCTCCAGTGTTGGAGTCCCCACAGTTTCTGAAGGCAAGGTGTTCCATGGGTTGATTGTTCTCACTGTCAGGAAATTTCTCCTTAATTTTAGTTTGGATCTTTCTTTAATGATCTTACATCTGTTATTTCTTGTCCTGCCCTCAGGTGCTTTGGATAATAGATTGACCCTCCTCGTCTTTTGACAGGCTGTCAAATATTTTTTATCTTTGAGAACTTGTCTTCTGCCTTCTTCCGTTGACGTCTTCTGGGCTGTTTCAAAAACAGGCGATGGCTCACCATATCTGAAAACAAATTGCCAGGAGGTCTTCTAAGTCATCTTAGAAACCTCCAGCTTGGCTTTTAATAATGGCTTTTAAAATGGATCCCTGCCTTACAATTTCTTCAAAAGCAACTGTTACGTTTGTTTATTTATTTATTTATTTATTTTATTTTATTAGATTTATACCCCGCCTCTCTTCCCCGGTGAAGGGGAACTCGAGGCGGCTAACAACAATATTAAAATACAATTTTCTTATTTTAAGCAGCTAATTTGATAGAGCTCTTTCTACGTGATTTAGGGTCCTAAGAAAAACTATGAATATTCAAAAGAATAATAGTGTTTGTTCTGTAAACACTTCTGTCCATGCCTGCAAACTGCTGATAGCATGTAGAAGGATTGCTGTTGGCCAGCTGATCTTTCAGCAACAGCAATGGCCCCTTGAGAAGAGCTTTCTTGACCTTACACTCTTAATCCTCAAATTTTCCCCTCCTTGTTCTCTTTCTTCCTGAAGTTTCGGGAGGAATGCTGAAGCCATTAAACAGCCTCAGATCCCTGGAGGACCTCATGCTGTAGAATGCCACTGATGATGAGCAGATGGGTTTTTTGGCAAGATGTGAACTGACATGAAAACTAATATAGCCTAAGAGAGCTAAGCAAGAGAGAGAGGAGGATCTGAATTCAGGAAGCTGTGAATTTAATGCAGGGGGGGATTTCTTTTTCATTCCAGCTGGGTTATTGGCCTAAATTGGACTTAAAAACATTTGCACTTGCTTAATTTAAATGCATTGCACATGAAAATCACATTCTCTTACTATCCTCTGAAGAGACTAGAGAATTTATATTGCTTTTATATTGCTTAGTATGAGAGAAGATGAAGTTCTCATGACATGAGCTTCCATACTATAAATTTAAACTAATTTACCAGTCAGCTCATTTTCTGACTGAACTTGGTATCAAATTAAATTTATTATTGTGATTAAAGATCAGCATATCTGAATAAAGAAGGGCAATTCCACAAGCTAGAGAATTGCATCAATTATATGATATGACAAAGTTTTGTTTTGAAATTGAAAGAGCACAGTGTTTCTTTATAAATGTCACTGAGACTCATTAGGGAAAATGAGGAATTTCTGGACAACCCAGAAGGATGTCTAAAATATGAAAATAGGAAGGGAGAGGATAGACCCCTCCCCCAAAACTTGAAGGGGCAGGAGAGCTGCCAGCATATAATTTGGAAGGCCAAGAGATTACCATTATAGTTGCACATTTTCAGATCTTCTCCAGGGAGAAGAACTCACTGACTTCATAAGAAAGATATTGCCGAAGCAAGAGCAGGATGGATAAATTCCTCAGAAAGGAGGAATCTGATGACTCTAAAGAGCAGAAAGCTTGTAATAGCAATTCTGAGAGGAATGGAATCAGCAATTTGCAGAATTGCACATGATTTCAAGGGGTGGGTATTGTTTCCCAGTTGCAGTAAGATGTGATGGAGAGGTAGGCCTAAACCGGGGTGGATTTCTACCGGTTCACACCAGTTTTTTAGAACCAGTTGTTAGAAGAAATCGACTTTTGTTTTTTCCCCACTTTACAGGGATAATCCTGTAAGGAAGCCTAATCTTTATTGTCTTGTTTACAGCAACTGCCTCTCACATTCTTTGCAGTATGTCCAGACATACTGTCTCCTTCTCCTGGAGGTTTCTTTTTCCCCTATGCTGCTCTTAAAAGTTGTTTAAAGTTGTTTAAAGCTTTTTACACTCCTCTGTTGGGAGGAAATACCACCCCCCTTTGGAGTTCTTTCAGTGGGGTTGCAACAATCAGCACTTTGAAGAAATAATTGAATAATAAAACAGAGCTGCCAGAAAGCAGCTTTTAATGACAAGGACTCAAGCAAGA
This sequence comes from Boaedon fuliginosus, assembly GCA_027560395.1. Taxonomy (NCBI): domain Eukaryota; kingdom Metazoa; phylum Chordata; class Lepidosauria; order Squamata; family Lamprophiidae; genus Boaedon; species Boaedon fuliginosus. Next base: position 71,266 of record JANHGC010001719.1, read on the forward strand.
CTTCTTGTCTAGCTAGAAAGATTGACATTCAAATATGAGTTTACATACCCTTTCTGAGTTTTGGTCTATAACTGTTTTTGGTGAAGTTTAACTCTGTGCTTGGTGATTTTAATCCTGTGTTTATTGATGGGATAATTTTCCCTATTTAGCTTTGTTTGGAAGGAAAAAGGTTAATCTCTGTTCCTGAAAAGAAACTAGGTTGAGAAATCTGGCTAGTTGCTGTGTCCATTTGTTCTGGTAATTAGCAAGAGTTGGCCTATGGTGTCTACAGGAAAGATTTTTGGTGAGAGAAGGGTTAATACCTCAGAACACAGGCTCAAAGTTCCAAACTTTGCTGAAAGACTTGAATATTTGGGAGGAGGAGGAGAAGGAGGAAGTTTAATGGAAAGAAATGTAGGTTTCTGCACATGTAGGCAGGAAAAACTAGATGTACAAACGAATCTGGTTCAGTAGTATTTTTGTGAAGACAAATCTGTGTGTCCTGGTAGACCAGGGGTGTAAAACTTGATTTCATTGAGGGCTGCATCAGGTTTGTATTTGACCTCAGGAGGCCAAGATGGACATAGCCAGCTCAACATCACTTGTGTCAGGGGCGCCTGTGGTGGCCCAAGAGCTCTGCCAAAGAAAATGGGCTCCTGAACTCCATTTTCAGCTGCAACACCTTCCTGCAACCCTCTGCCAACAAAAACGAAGTTCTGGAGGGCTACAGGCAGCCCTCTCAAGCTTCATTATCATTGGCAGTGGTACCACAGGTCAGTCCTTTGCTGTTTCCAGGGTGGCCCACAGGCCAGATCTAAGCACCCCACAGGCCGGATCCGGACCCCGGGCCTTGAGTTTGACACCCCTGTGTATCTGTTGTCCATCTAATATAGATTGTAGCCCATATGGCCAGGATAACATTTTTCTATATTGCAGTACAGTGCTGTTCAGACTAAACACAATCAATTAATGCTAGTGGTTCTGGTGAATGGTGGCCATTCATAAACAAAACGATTGAGTATTGTGCCTCAACCATTCTGAAGAAAATGGTGTGTGTGTGTATCCTTCAAATGATCACCTTGAAGTGATAAGCACCCCTAGTGATAAAAGATTGTAGTCATGTAAAAATTAACCAGTAGCGTTAACTCTTATCTATCCCGTTTATAATATGTTAAATGGAAACATAAATTCTATAATAGTTTGGATGTGTGTACAGTATTTATCTTTGTATGCATTCAAGCTATAAAAATAAAATGTGTACCTTATAATGTTGCTTTCTATATTTCTCTATATTTTAATAAATAATGACCATACTAGATTAATGAATGCCTACAAGGCAGCTCCTGTGCTCATACAATTGGAACAAAACTAAATATAACACCTTTCCCATTAAAAGTAGGATACAATAAACCCCAATTATAGCTCTGCATATAACTCACTTCAATATATGTCTTTGGGGAAGACAAAAGGGAAGATAATGGCATTAAAAACAATAAAGCAGACTATAAACACTCACTAAAGAGCAAAGCATTATATAGTGACATACAGTTTTTAAAACAGGATTCAAAATGAAAATAAACCCCAGGGAGTGCCCCTGAATATCACTGAAAAATAAAGCAATATGAAATGTCAAGTGTACAGAGAATACAAGATTACAAATTAATGAAAACAGAACTTGAGAGAGTCAGTCATGATATTGTTAACTGTAAGAGTTAACTTTAAAAAAAACCCTCACAAAAATACACACACACAAAACACTCCTACATCTAACTTTGGGGAAAAGGTAATCAAGGCAAAGAATAAACATAAATCTGAAATGCAAATTTCCTTGACTTAAATTAGACAGGAAATTACTTAGGTGTTATTTTGGTAAAGCAGGAGGCAGCTGGGGGGGAAGGAGAGCCAAGACACACACACAAAAAAGAGAGGCTGTTCAAACCACCATTATAAGTTCTTATAATTATATAATTATAATTAATTATAATTCTGCTCCACCTTGTAAAGTTGTTCTACTTTATACAAAGCTATTTCCATCCATCATCTTAGCCACAACACATCAGACAAAAATCTTTGTTAAATAAGATATGAGTTCTCCTCATATGAGGCAACAAATAAAAACATGTGAATCATGGCAACATATGGGAGGCAGGCAACATGGTACATTGAGCACCACTGTGCCTGTGGAGACCTCCCTTGGTGGCTGCCTCACTTCCCCTTATTAGGGAATTTTTAAAAAACAAAAATTGGAAAATGGCATTGTGAGGAAAAACACATGAGCTTATAGCAGAATCTTTCTAGAATGACTAGGTCCATGTGTCCTTGTCTTTTTAGAAGACAAAGTTGTAGATGCTCAGCTCAAGATTTCTGTTTGAAATTGTCTCAACCTCTCCAGAAGGGATATGGATAATCTGAAGCACATTTCAAAACTTTCTGAGGTGAGGAACTAGAGAGGATGACAGAGGATAACCTCATCAGTTTGCCTTCCTGTAAATTCAGAAACACACCTTGCTCTCAGGGTTGATAATCTAGAAACACATCTGCTAACTTGATGCTTTCCAAAAATTTATTGAAGTGCAATTTCTATTTTGCCCCAACTACTATGACCTTGGAGGATATCTCCTTGCTAGGAGTAGGCACCACATATTCTTGGTAGGATTAGCCAGTTTAACATAGTTTAGAAGATTAAGGGTGAAAGTGGGAAATAAGTTAGGGAATCTCTTTTGTTCAAATAACCGACGATTTTCAACATGTTCTATTTTTTCCAGGCAGAATCATTTTGAATCATTTCTAGGTTTTAACCCCTTATGTGTTTGTCTATTTTTTCAACCCTTCTCTTTCTTTCTTTCTTTCTTTCTTTCTTTCTTTCTTTCTTTCTTTCTTTCTTTCTTTCTTTCTTTCTTTCTT
>JANHGC010001719.1:74248-92450 GCA_027560395.1 Boaedon fuliginosus
GATGTATGTATGTATGTATGTATGTATGTATGCATGCATGCATGCATGCATGCATGCATTTAATATAGCTTCCCACCTCAGCAAAAGCAACTCTTTGTTCATATAAGATACATCGAGTCTTTTTAAATGTCTCTCCCCCCTTAAAAAGATAGGAAATTGTATCCTTCTTTTTAGAAAGCCTCGTGATCTTCCAAATACTCTGAAAAGGAGATTTGAAAGTAACTTGTAGCCTTACATTATTATTTTGGATTTAAGAATACTACTTTAAAGCTTTTATTGAAGGAGCCAAAGGAATAAACTTTCCTCAGGAAAGGAAAATCTTACATGGCTGCATAAAAATAGGCATTTCTGGGAAGTGGGGAGAAGGATGTACTGTATGGGAGGTTGGAGACCCAAATGGTGCCATCTTCATTTTATAGAGTGATGGCGAACCTTTTTGGGACTGAGTGCCCAAAATGCACGTGCATACCCAAAATGCAACACGCATGTGTATCCGGCATGTGTGCATGCATTCCTGTGCATGCACCCCACCCCCACACATGCTTCCCCGTGTATGCACCCCACCTCTGTGCAAGCGCCCAACGCATGCGTGGCAGAGACCCAAAGATCAGCTGGCTGGCAGGAGGCAGCACGCATGCAGGGCAAAGTTGAGCTGGAGCAACGGCGCACATGCACATAGAGAGGGCTCTGCATGCCATCTGTGGCACATGTGCCATAGGTTCACCACCGCTGTTTTAGAGTATGTATTTCTGTACATAATTAGGGCAGGAAGGAAAACAGAAGAGAGTTATTTTAAATAAATAATCTATCCAATGTAGATTTTAGAACTGAATGCAGGAACTGGGAATACAAACATTTGACTGTTTTTGTGGCATTTAGCTTTAGAACTGCACTCTAATAACTGGTCTCTTAGTGCACATCAAAATAACATGAATTCAGTGGAGTTAGAAACTAATTTCTGTGCTCCAAAAATCACAGGAATAACAATGCCTTAAGTGAAGTGGGGATCACAAAATGGAAGGCTTGCAACAACCATGCTGTATTTTGTAAATTTAAAGCTTTTAAGGTTTATGCTAACACCTCAAACGATTTCTGGCAACCAGAGATTCTTCTGCTACTTTTTAAAAAATCCAAGCAGACCAAAGATTCAGAATTATTTAGCCAATTATACCTGTGGTGTTATTGTCAAAGTGGAAAGATAGTATATTTACTTACAAATGTTCTTCAAAGAACATACGCACTTGTACGCTGGACATTCCTAGATTATACCCTTTTTGTTTATATTTTTATTTATTTTTTCTTCCATAGTTTGTTTTTGTACTTTTTTGCAATCAGTTGAAGGGTTTTTTTGTACTTTTCTATACTTTTTTTCTCAAGCTTGTAATTAAAACGTTTTTAAAAATAGGAAAAAAGAAAAGAGTCAAAAGAGTGGGAAGAAAACAAGCATCAATGAATAAAAAAAGCTCTCAAAATAAATATTTAATGTATTCTGGGATAAACAAATAAATATTTTGCCTCATGTGGTGGCCACTAAAATGTGTTCAAGAGTTTTGAAAGAAAAGGCATGAAAATTTTAGCTAACATGCTATCACGCTGTCATCATGTTTTCCCTTCCATTGTTGAATCTTTTCTCTCTTGAATTTGAAGACAAAAAGCTTTGAACCAATTACATATATTTAAACAAGCATACAAGTCCTGTTTTTGACATCAGGAAAAATATATGCAATTTAAATAACAGATTAATTCACATTTCTGGAGTTCAATTTTATACAATGTTCATCCTTACATCTTAAATACACCGTGTCCTGGATATTTTTTTACTTGTTAGCTTCTTTTTAAGTTATTTGTCACTAAATTTTGATGGCAAATTCCAAACAAAATGGGATTTGTGATACTTCGCTAAAAGAGGTGGGCGCTGTACTAATTGTTAGGGTTGAAAAACATTTTGTAAGTTTTTAGCAGAAAAATAGAGGGCAATAATGTAAAGAAAACAAGAACCCTAATGGATACAACCCAAAGTCCCACTGTACAAAATTTTAAATAAATAAAAAATAAATTTTAAATGGATGTCACTAATACATTAGTAACTACAAAAATATTTCAGCTGATGAATCTGGTTGCTATATCACTAGCCTGTTCAAGAAGGCTGTTCTAGAGAAAAGTAAGAGATGACTTTCCAGTGTCCTGAATATATCATCCATCAGTCAGCTAAATTAATCTGTAGATACGCCCAAGAACTAACATTTTGAAGGTTTACACAAACCCTGTATTGATTCAATGACTTTTTTTTTTCAAATTAGCATGCAGGCAACATGTTTGTTTAAAAAATGTATATAGCCACCCACTTTATGTACAGTTCACCAAACAACAATAAAAACTACACTGTTGTGGCCTTTCAGCCACCGGCCCCTCCAACAGCCAAATCAGATGAGGAGGAACATCAAGGCAACCTGAGAGCTCCAAGTGAGAAGCGGGAATGGCGCTGTCAGAGATAGAGACAGAGGCAGAGTCTGGGCCATCCACCAGCCCTCAGATGGAGAGGAGAGCAATGGAAATATATGGGCCGACCCTTGGGATGGAAGAGCCACTGCTGATAGAGAAGCCCCACCCAAGCACTGGGGATGAAAGACAGGGGGCGGAGATGAATAAGTGTGGCAAACAACTATTCATCTCCCTGGCGGACAGACTTGTTAGCCTACTGTGAGAGAGAGAGACTTTTTGCCAGGGCTGCCAGTGCTCCTAATAAAGGGAACATTTATTTAACTACTAGAGGATTTGTCGTGTTTGGGAGCCAGGTCGGAACACACAAATTGTAACAGAAACTTCTGGAACCCCAAAGATAGCATTCCCGCATAGGTCTACCTTCAACTCTACTGGATTCCAGTGTCACTGTACCTTAAAGTTTTACCATAATGATTCTTCATTCTTAAAATGGTGGAGAAACGTTTTTATCAGAAAGTTGGCAGTTGCCTGGTGGAAACACTAAACAGGTTACATTCAGGGTCAGGTGTTAGACAGAGGAATGAAGCCATGAATATGTGTCCTCAGTGTCCTCAGCACTATTACACATAGGTGTTGGATCAGGAGGATTAAGGAAAAAACAACATGGCAAAAGGACATCTCTCTGGATGAGAAACGGCTATCAACAGTGGTGAGTCCTCTGGAGTGAGGCAAGGGAAGTATCCCCCCAGAGAACGTTTTCCCCAATTAGAGTAGGGATGGGATACACAGAGGGTTCTAAGTGGGTGTGTCGTGGAAAGTAACAGATAAGGACAGATGAAATTAGGAAGAGACTTAACTATTTTAGACATATAGCTGCTCCACCTTAGGGTGTGTTATGGTTTCTGGAAGGATTTCAAGAGTCTTTGCTCTGCTTTGTTTTAGGGATCTGTTAGGTTATATAACTTGCAGGGTTGGAGAACCTATGTATGAGCAAATATGGATTATAACAAGTAAGGAAGAATATTATAGGAAACATTAGGTTAGCTGTTCCATGAGATGAGGAATGAATGTTAGTGTTGGTCCCCCAGTTTGCCCATTAATCTTATTCCTCAACCTAGGAAACTAAATTGCTGATGACTCTTCCTTTAGGTTGCTCTTAGTAAATGTCAAGTCCATTGGGAATAGGACCACATTTCATATGCAACTACGGTAAGTCAAACATGAGCATTCAGATCTGCTGTTCATTACCAAAACCTGGCTGGGCAAAGATAGAGATATATCCCTGTCTGATATTTGTTAGATAACACCTATACAAGTGAAATCTCAAGACAAAGGAAGTAGATTCAAACTTTTCCAAACCTATAAGAGACTTTCCTCCACAAATGTGGAGCCAGAGCTTAGCATCAATAGTCCGATCTATGCATCTTCCAACATTTGTCAGTAATGCCTCCCCCCATCCATACCTTCAGAAAGAATGTTAAGACATGGCTCTGCCAATTGCATGGGGGTTGAAGAGCGCCAGGCAACCCTGGAGATGTCATCAGGGTGTTTTCTTCACCTTTTTTTTTCATTTTTAACTATAACCCTATCTTTTAATTCTGTTTTTAACCTTCTGTTTTTTCTTCTGTATGTGTTTCTATTTTGTGACATGTTTTTATTGTAAGCAGGCCAGAGTCCCTTAGGTAAGAGGGGTGATACAGAAATGTGATGAACATATAAAATAAACAAGCCACTCTTAGACTAAGCAAATTTAAGCCCTGGTTGCAAAATATTAACTACACAGCATTATCCTGTGTACCTACAAGCATTCTAAGTCATGTGTTTAATTTGTTTTGATAAAAGCAACACCAGAAATGCCCAACATTATGCCGCTCTCTAGCTGACCTTGATTCATCATCATCATCATCATCATCATCTTTTAACACCCCCATAATCCTTGCGAGGTGGAATCTGGGCAACTGAATGGAGCTAGCAGAGTGTTTAATGGCCGGATGCCCTTCCTATAGCCAATGGGTAGTTTTGTTCAGCAGATCTATTCTCATTGTGCCCAGAGAGATAAATATCTGCCTCTACCTAGGATCGAACTCACAGCCTCCTGATTACGAAGCAAGAGCTCCACCTCTAGGCCACTGCACCACTGCTCCTCCTAGCTGACCTTGACTGATCTCGAAAAACTAAGCAGGTTTAGAGCAGGAAATCTCTGCACAAGAGAATGGCAAACCATTTTTGTACCATTGTCAAGAAACCTACACAAAAGTACCTGTGAAGTCACCAGGAGTCAAGCTCAATTTGAAGAAGCTCTTTAGAATTGGAAGCAGCTTTCATCCAGCCAGCAAAAGTTAACATTCATATTCAAACACTGAAATTGCTTTAAATTTGGCAATGGAACATTTCACCTCACTTAACCTTAGCAGTCAAACAACTGCCAACTGCTCAGCAATTATTGGAGCTTTGCTTAATTTTGGCCTATGGCTTCCAAAACTTCTTCAGGAGGGTAAGTGTTATCAACTAGCAGGCTTTCTTTTAACTTAGCAAGGATTCAGCCTTACTTCTAATGCATTTCTCATGGTTTCTAAGTGTAGAATTAAAGACAATAAGATTACTGATGAATAAGCCTCCACTTAATAATAGGCATGCATAATGCTAAGACAAATTGCTCTATATTAGGGAGATAGGGAAATAAGAGTCTAATGAAATTATTTAGGAAGAATAGTTAAAAATGCTATGAAGCCTGTACTGCTCAAGTCTTAGACGGAAGCAAAGAGATACAGAAAATTCTTGCTTCTTAGTGACTACTAAGATTTTTGTAGCCCAGATCAGGTATTAACAAGCACTTTTAAAAATAACATGGTTTTTTTGACTGAGATTTCTTTTATCTCAATGAAATTTGAAAAATTGTGTTCTTTTATGATGATGTAGTTCAGCTAGCTTGTTACTGTTTTCAATGTTATACAAAGATGTGAATTCTTGATTGGTTCAATGAATGAATTGAGCACAAAAATTATGAAAATAATTGCAAGTCAGTAATCAGGTACTGTCAAATACTGATTGCTGATGTTCACCAGCTGTCAAGCATCATCAGATGTTGATTAAAAATGGTTGGCTGTCAAATGCTAATGCTGAATATAAAATTTTCACTATCCCTAAGAATGATGATATAGTAGTGAATCTTTTGTAAGAAGAAATATTAAGCTACTTTATTGGAATCCTAGAATGCAATGATCATTCTGCAAATCCAATGTATTTTTTTATTGATCTTCTGCTTGCAGATCCTCTAAATGTGTTGTTGTAAATTGTAGCTTGGCCTCTTGTAACATAATCATTATTACAGAGACCCTGTTTTAACAAACTGACACAAATCAGCATGCTGATATAACTCAGAGTGAGTACTGTACATTAAAACCAATGCTTTTAACTGTATCACAAAAAAAAGTCTTAAGGGACATGACTATATGCTTGTAAATGCTTTCTTTAAAGAGTTGTTGATATTATCCTGCTGTGTTCTGTTCAGATAAAATATATACATCTACACAGTCACTTTGATTATATTTCCCAAAGCAATAATGTTGGAAAGTTCCTGTTAAGGGACATTTTTAAAGTCTAGTCATTCTATTGTTTGCAGTCATCTAAGCATCTAGGCAGGTTGTTTATCTCAAATTTATTATCAGTGATCTCTTTTTGACTCAGTATTTTATTGGTTTTGATGCATATGTGAGAAACTGAAGAAAACCACCCCTTCATTGCAACAACAATGGTTGCAATAGACATTCTCTCAACAGCAACGTTACTTAGCTGCTATTCTCCCTTGCAGGATTACAGCATTTTACATAACTGGGTCACACAAAAAATTACCAAAATCGAAACCACGACATGCCAGCCTTCCCACATATCCCCTAAGTTTTGAGAAATGCACATTAGATTTGTCCCTAAAGACCCATAACCAAACAGTATCAGGCTAGGAAAAGTTCCCTTATTCATTATGGCCGAATAATAAATATTTCTACCTCACTAAAATACAAGACTGTATATTAGAGTTTTATTTGCAATAGCTAACATGATATTGTCAAACAGGCATGAAAATTACCAAATCATTTCACCTATTAGGTCATGCTTTAATTAGAATTTCATTAATTTGTTTAAATCAATTTGTTTGGCTGACTACAACTCTGGGCAGCTGACAGGATAAAAAAATACAATATGAAGCCAATATATTAGAAATACATTTCCCAACCAAAATGGTTGCTGGAAACACAATATCTCATTTATGGCCTTAATTTCTTTTCTGGCCACCATTCCTGGGAAAAATAACCAGGTCTTCAAAGTTTTCCCAAAAATGAGCAGAGTAGGGACAGCTGAACCTCAGACAGGATGATATTCCAGAAGGCAAGCATGGCTACTGAAAAGGCATGTTTCCTGAGTCTCTCTGATTATCCCCAATCGACCATTTCAAAAGCATTACTCTCTGAACAGATCTATGTCAGCTTTAGAAGCCATTTTTCTTAGAAGCTTCCATGCTACCAAATGTTAGTACTTGGGAAATTGGGAAGGAGGATTTTAGAGAGGGAAGTTTAGACATAACAACATTCTTCTTCTGAGTCAAGGCCATGCCATCCTGCACCTGGGATAGGAGTGGTTGGAGGAAGGTCTCCAGCTGGGACAACTTGTGATTGGACAATGTGATGGACTGATGGGTACAGGGGAGGGGTTTGGATTTTCAGCTATGGAGAGAAACCCTGGAACTCTCAGGTTCGGGTTTTTCCAGATGTGCCAATATGACTTCTCTAAATAAATTCTTACTTGGATGAACTTTGTCTCTGAGTGCTGAATGGATATGGGGGAGTTTTGTTGGAATGCTGACATTCTACTGAGATGGATAGAAACAGATCTACTGACACGGTTTGGGGTTTACTATTTTCCATAGGAAAGCAGCCACTATCAATGGATTTAATCTTACTAATTCTCTATCTCACCTTAATAGTTTAACTGGAGAAAGTGTTGCCGGCATTGTCCCTAGATCAACTAAGTCCCACAACGCTAGGAATTTCTGGAAGCTTGGCATTCAGGCAAATCAGCAACCAACAGACCCATAGAGATATATAACACATACATACCATTCAAGGGAGACAATTTTAAAAAAGCTAAAAAAGAAACAAAAAGACTAAAAGCTAGCAATCAACACCCAAATAAACAGGAATTAATACCAGGATTAACCTTAGACAAACAATCAAGCAGTAAACAATATCTAATCAAGGAACTAATTCAGCCAAACAATGAAGCAGTAAATGGTAGCCTAATCAAGAAAGTATATCAGGAAGAATATACCTCCACCAACTGCATAGGGAAAGCTACTACATAAGCACAGAGCAAACCTCACTCCCTTCTAGCACTGAAAATGTTACCTGGCTGGGTTAAAAAACAGTTTGCAAGACAATAACCAAGCTCCAACCAATCATGATCTCCACAGATAGGGATTTAAACAGCAGCTCCAATATTCCGATTTTCTAGATTATAGTAATAATAATTTTCTAAATTATCCAACCAATAGGAAAATAATTATATATAGCAATGCTTAGATCAAATCAGCAGCAGCTATTAAACTTATATAATAATAACTGGAATGGAAAAGTTCATAAGGCTAGTAAGAATTTACAGAATTTTATCTTTAATGTGCATCTGAAAAAAACTTATTTCTATAATTATTAGAATTTTACTAAAGGCATCTAACAATACTAAATTTGAATTTTTATTATTATTAATAATCTATCATTTATTTGGATATATAGGCCACCGCATCCAAGATTCCAAACATCACTGGATAATATTCGTGTATATGAAATGTCACTTATAAGTCCCACATTCTCCTTTTTACTGAAACGATTTTTGATTTTCTATAATAGAAGGGGTTTTTTTGCCCCACTTTCAGGGAAATTGCTTCTACCAAATAAATTATTTTGCATGGCATAGAATAATCAACTAAAAACATGAAGCAAGTTATGATTTAGTGCAGCTTATTTACTTGACATTTCACTTATTTCAGTACCAATTAAAAGCATTTTTTAATGAAAAGATAGATGAACTGAGGAATTTCAGAAAGTCCTTGTCTTTTTTTTTTCCTGCCAGAACTAGTTTGGTTTAACATTTAGGCACCTAATGTGGCATTCTGAATGTGTAAGATTATGTCAATAAAAATGTATACTTAAAGTCTTAGAAGAATGCTCTCTCTCTCTCTTTCTCACACACACACATACAAATACACATACACACACAAACCCCAAGTGCACAATGCAAATAATACTTTCTTTCCTGCAGTATGCAGGCTACCAAACATGTATTGGTTATAGCTCCATATTATAGACATATGTATGCACCCTGAAGAAATTTGTCTCATACTGGGGAAAAAGAGATATTTCAAGCATATTAATTGAATGTGCATTTCTACAACTGCAAAAGAATACACATTTAAAAAATAAAGGTGACATGTTCAAAGCTGAACAACAACATGCAATGAAAAACAGGCTGTGGGGGGAGCAACCATGGGCTACTTGTATGCTAGTCATCATTTCCATTAAAAATCAAAAGTGAAGCTAGAAGAAAACACCGCACAATAGATGTAAATATCTTTAAAACAACCTTTACTAGTAAGAATTAGACTGTTGCTAGATGCCCCTAGATTTGGAACACATATACTTCAATGGCACAAGGAAATAACAATAAAAAAATACCATCTAAAAGTAACTGAGAGTTGGGACAGAATATTGGTGAAGAAATAGTGCCAGGAAAATGGATTATGGAGTAGACTGAAGCACATCACAGCACCAGGATAAAATGCCCATAGTGGTGAAATAACCTGTGATCTCTGTGCCAAATCAGTCTCCATCAAATCCAAACTGTTCATAATATAATAGACAACTTTTCATACCTTTGTTCTCCCTTGTTCTTTTTAGACCTACAACATATTTGAAAGTACTGGACTGACTTGAGTAAAGTAGAATACATTGTTATTCTACCTCTGGAAATAAGGATACATGTGAAGATTTGAGACTGAATTATTAAATACCCTGGATTACTTATCCTGAAAATATTTTTCTAGATCAGGGGTCTCCAAAGTTGGCAACTTCAAGATTTGTGGATTTCAATTCCCAGAATTCCTCAGCCATGAAGTCAGGACTGTCAAACTCCTGGCTCACGGGCCAGATGGATCACGTGCTGGCCACGCCCAGTTTAGCGAAGGGGAAAAAAATCCCAATATGTCACATGACCGCCACCATGACGATGTGAATTTGACACCCCTGCTATAAATTGTCAAGTTTGGAGACCCGTGTTCTAGATGATTCCCCAAGTATGCCTTCCGCATTTCTGATCAGTTCTAAAACATTTACCCTTCTTGTCTCTTATAGGAACTGAACCTGTTTGGTCTATGTGCGCCCCTTACAGTGCTCTGACTATTTCATGCTGTTGGGATTGTTATTATTAATGTTTACCAATTATATACTGGATTTCAAGCTGTGTTGCTTGGAAACATAAGATTCTTAATTGATCATATCAACATTGTCCTGTCAAAAATAGCTTTCCCATCATTTCCTTTGGGAAAAGATAAGTACATTATAGGGAACCAGGGGACAAACGATGCATTTTCTAAGGCCAGAATGAAGATGATGATCCAGAATTCTCTGCAATGTAGAATTCAGAGAAGTCAAGCAGATTTAGAAAGTTTACATTAATGAAGCAAACACAAAGTTTATTTCACTACAAGGACCTCTGTTAATCATTAAGATATTTTTGCTTAGTCAGCATATCCAACAGCCAACTGCTCTACCATCCCATGGCTCAGGATTTTTCTTCCATGAAATCCCAAGAATCTCCAAGAATTTGATGGAGTTTTGTGACAGATTAATGGCAAGAGGGGGAAACTCAAATGCAGCCATTTTGACTATCACCAGAGTCTTGATTAGGGGCCCTGAGATTCCCCACCCCTCATTAGCAGATTCTACTGTGTGGGAACGTTTGAAAACGTCTTCTGTAGCTCTTCTTAGTAAGGCTACTTGGGGAGAACTTAATTACTGGAGCAGAAAGAATTGACTCCTTTGAAACACAGGCATTTCTGTTCATCAAAAATATACGCCACTCTCTAGTTTCCAATGACACAGATGCCACTGGAGTACAAAACTATTTTAACTGCTCAGTGGATAGGTTGGCCAACTTTGGTTGCCAGTTTCTATTTTATGCCTTTAATAAAAGCCTGATTTGTAGGTGCTAGCAGTTGATAATATGAAAAGCTCATCCTCCAGTTCCCGCATAAACAAAATACAGTTAGTCACAAGAGCTGGCCAAGCTGTTTTTTCCCCATACCTGATCACTTGGCAATGCTGTTTGCTGACCTCCAATGTATGGGTTATTTGTAGGCTAATGGAAAGAGTGATTGCTCAGAGCTGCAGAGTCCCTTTTCAGTTAGAGGTGCATCTGGAGCCATCAAGGAATAATTTAATAGGTCATCAAATGTCAGTGATTGGATTACTAAATCAGTCAAGCCCTCTTCCAGGCTATTGTTTGTTTTCCTATAGACAAACAGTTATCCAAAAATCTCCTTGAAGGCATTAAGAGACGTTTAACTTCAGAGAAAAGAAAGAACTGCATTGGGGGAAATTACAGTAGAAGAAAATAAGAAAACAGCCTTTTTCTTGAGAGGCTCACCTGAGCAAAAATAGGCGGAAGGAGAAGAGGGAGAATAGGTGTTAATTGTTCCCCTCAGGGTGCTGGTTTGTAAATATTTTGTCTTTAAAAAGACAGTCAAATACTGCCTCTTGAAAAACTTTTAAGGGGATTTCATTTAGAAACCAAGGCATTTTGTCTCTCACTTCCTCCTGTGTTTTTTCTTCTTCTTCTGATGCTTCCCTGACTTTCCACTAATTAAAAAAAATACCCATACAAAAGATCTATCTTCATGTTATTACATGAGCTTCTGATACACAGTCTGATGATCAAATCAGACAGAGAATGTCATTGACTTCCATTTAAATTTACACCTAATATCTTTTCTGGAAGGTGCCTAGCACTTTGCAGTATGGTCCTGTCTCGGTTGTTACTATAGAGATGTCAGTGAGCAGGTGACTACAGATGATGATGATGATGACTAAGATTCAGTGGAAAGGCCACTTTAAAAAGGGGGGGCTCAGCTGAAAGGCAAGCAGGAGGTGAAAATCTTTTTTTTCATGCAGATATGGAACTGTTCCTAATAAAAAATATGAGGTAACCTTTCCCATATACTCATCCTAGAAGCTTAGCACTCGCTTTTCAAAATTCTTATGAGGAAACCTGCATGGCATGACTCATTCTCAATGGGTACGTTTGATGTGTGTGGCATGGCTGTTTTCCAAATCATTTTTGATTAGTTGGTTATTATGCAAAAACACATTTGAAATGCTCAAAAAACACTCAGAGACACTTCAAAATATATATGAATGCTGATCCCACAGAGGCCTGCCATTTGCAATTAAGGCAATCATGTTATAGAGTGGAGGGACTTACACGATTTAGACAGAGTGCATTCCTAAATATCCTCATTGTTAAACTCCAACTGTTCACTAGGTGTTTGATAGATGCTCTGCTTGGATCGTAACTAGATTTCTAGCTTCTGGAGTAATAGCTCTAATATTAGGAAAGCTGACATAATAGTTAAATGCACACGGGTTGATTTCTATATATGGAATATCTGTGACGTGTCCTCATTTAATGTTAGAAAAGAACTCTAAGCTGTTTCCCACTGCTCTATAAGGTGAGTACTTCAAAGGTTAATCTAGAATAACAGGACAAAACATCAATTACACGTGCCTTTAAATAAAATGTTATTCAGTGGTGAAAACAAGGTTTTACATTTAGGCAAATAAACCAAATACACAGGTATAGTAGATAGGTGGTACCTGGCTCAACAGCAGTAACTGTGGGAGAGCTCTTGGAATCCTAGTAGACAATCAAGTAGGAGCCAGTCGTGTGCTGCAGCTGCCAAAAAAGCCAATGCAGTTCTAGGCTGCATGAACAGAGGAATAGTATCTACATGTTATAGTCAAGGTTGAATATGTTGAATAGTCAAGTTATTCTCCAAAGCACCCAAGGGCAAGAAAAGTAATAGATGGAAGCTTAACAAAGAGAGATCCAACTTAGAATTAAGGGGAAATTTCCTCTCAGTGAGAATTATCAGTTTGCCTTCAGAAGTTGTGGCTGCTCCAATCTCCATCAGAAGTTGTGGAGCATCCACAATTTTAAGAAGATGGACAGCCAATTGTCCAGACTGGTATAGAGTATCCTGCTTAAGAAGCAGGTTGGAGGAGAAGATGGAACTCCCTTCCACCTCTGTTACTCTGTACATTCTGTATATTAAATTCTTCAAAACCTCAGCAGTCATGATGAAAAAAAAATGGGAAAGAACCAAAATCAAGTTTCCTTGGCAAGAATAGGGGACTAGTTACCTATTGCCCTTTCCCAGAATATGGTTTATTTTTATTTTTATACTTCATAATATGTAATTAATTTTCTTCTTTATAACTGCATCACACTGCCTTTACTATCAGCTGCAGCTGCAATTATACTTCATTGTCATAAATGCAGTTTTTTTAAACTAATTGCATAGTCCAGTGGATGGTAAGGTCAAGGCTTTCATAATTTGGTCCATGAAGACAAAGCAAGAGATGGATCTTATCCAGAAAACTAGTTGATCTCTCTGTCTTATATTATTTCTGAGTGTAGCCATGGTTCCAGCTTCCATAACTAATGTTGAAGGAGTGCTGATGATTCTTCACCAGTCTGTAATTGGGTATGGTTTACAGATGATAACAGGAAGAAATGTTTCCCTCCAATCTATGAAAAGCTTTACAGAATCAGCTGGTTCCTCTCCAATGGTCATAATGCAAGTTTTCCCATGGCTTCCTTTAGATAGTAACTCTAGTTTTCAGAGTTCCTGTCAAGTTTAAACTATGAGAAAATGAGGTAGTTTGCAGGCAGTAGTGTACGTAGAAGAGACTGGAAAATCTAAGAGTGCCAAAGAAAATTCTTAGCGGTATTGTAAGGTAGTACTTAGAGCAAGGGAAAGGGCACTACCTCAAAGACTAGGAACCTTATTATAAACTCTTCCTAAAATGAGACTATTAATGAGGTAATTGCTAGCAACAGATTTGTGGATGCATCTAATTAGAACTCTCCACCATGAGTCATTCTACCCTTTCCAAAGAAGGAATTCAAGGTACGAGATTATAGACCAACTTGGAACAGCAATATATTAACAGACTTAGGGAGTTTTTGTATTCTGAAATAAAAGTATAATTTAAAAGAAACAGTCTCTTACAAACCACAGAACTAGAATTTTGTTACTTCCTGGAATTCCATGCTGAATATTTGTTGTCTTGTTCTATGGTTGGTTGGTTTATCTATTAAATTTATCTATCTGTCTAACTCACCTAAATGACTCTGGAGAGCCAACACAAAATTAAAAAAAAATAGAATTAACTGCAACAAAAATAAACCAAATCTACATTCCAGATCCAGCATATGCCCCTCAAGACAAGGATAGTTAACATCGCCTGAGAGAAACATCAAATTCCTAGTGCCTTCCAAAAGGCCAATAAGGTTGGGCCCAGTCTGTCAACTCTAAAGTGAACATAGATGAGGCAATTTTGGAGGCTTCAGGGTTGCCACACAATAGAGGGAGCGGGGAAATAGTTAGATAGGGTTTTGTAGCCAAAACAATAAAACTTTCCTGTGGGAGACCCAAGGATATTCTCACAGGCCAGAGGAGGATGGAAGTAACCAAGCAACCAGCCAGCTCCTGGATTGGACAATGTGACCAGTGACTTGGGGGAAAGGGGAAACTTTTACTTTCAATTAGATGAAAGCCATGGGAACTTTTAGAGTCGGCTTTCACCAGTTGTGCCAATATAACATATCCAATAAAACTGTTCTTTGAGAAACTTGCTTGTCTCAGAGTTCTACTTTCTATTGGTGCATTACTTGGAACGCTGACACAGTCAAAGTGGGGGTGGAGAAGGATGGGCACTGCCATTCTTTATCTACTTCAAGTGCACAGAATGAACAAGTTACGGCATTATTATTGTATTGGAATTCTTAATTCCTGACCAATCCATATACTTCAATAAATGTGTAAAGGGGAAAAAGGTAATTTAAAATATTGGAAATAAATCTATACATGTGAGAAGGATTATATCTAGCAGTCATGCTCTATTATTGAGATGCATCCAGGCATACAACCAATTGCATTTTCAGTTAACATGGGAAAACTGATTTGCTGAGAATCAGGTAGCATACAAATTATTACTATTACTATTACTATTATGTAGTATGTATAAAATAATGAAGTCACAGTTGCCAATTCTTTAGCTAGTGTTGGCCTTCATAAGCATCAGGATGTTCCCAAGGACCTAGGATGTCTTAATGTACCAGCATAGTTTGGCTCTTTGTAATTGATAGATGGGAATTTTGTCCATGTGCAGATTTTATAAGTGCTTTCTAAGATTTTTTGGTATGCCACACCCAGTGTGCTGATAATCACTGGGATCACCACGGTTGGTTTATTCCATAATCTTTTAAGTTCATTTTTCAGATCTTGATATTTTGTGGTCTACCACAGTTCTTTGTCTTCTGTTCTAACATTCCCTGGTATTGCACATCAATTATCTATATTTTCTTATTTTCAACCACAGTTATATCTAATGTGTTATGAGCCAAGACTTCATCAGTTTGTATTTGAAAATCAGAAAATATTTTAACTGACTCATTTTTTACTACTTTTTCAACTATAAATTCCCACCAGCCCATCTGTCTGCAAAGAATATATATCCTTCCATTTCCCATTATTCTGTCAGAGCTGAAGAAACTTCTTGGATGAGAAGTGAAATATCTTCAAAAGAAAAAACAAGGAAGTCCAGTTGCCTCCTGAAAAAGCACCTGTAGGACAACCATGACCTGGATGACTGAGAATCTCTACAGACTTTTAGAGGGGTTATGATTATGCCATGTACACCTGTGAGGGTAATATACACATAAAGCTTTTGCCAGGGATGTAGGCCAAATGAAAGGTTAAAAAAACCTCAAAGTACAGATTAATTATGAGAGACTGGATGCAGATGAACAAGTATACAAAGTATGTTGCATTTTCATCTGCAAAATATTCAAACATTTGCTTCCTTATGTTTGACCAAGTATCCATTCATGTACTGATCTTTAAAACACATTCCCTTCCTTTCTTCTGAAAAACCAGATGATATTTATTCTGAGAATATTTGTTTTGATACCATAGACCAGGGGTGTCAAATTTGATTTTATTGAGGGCCATGTCAGGGTTGTGTTTAGTTGTGGGAGGGGGCGTGGCTGGTGTGGGTGTGTCTGTGTCAACATCATTTGTGTCAGGGGCATCTGTAGTGGCCAAAGTGTGTTCTGCCAGCAAAAACAGGCTCCTGAGTTCCACTGTCAGCCACAACGGCCTCCTGTAACCCTCTGCCAGCGAAAAGGGAGTTAGGGAGGGCCACAGGTGGCCCTCCCGAGCTCTGTTTTCACTGACAGAAGCACCACAGAACCATTATTAGCTGTTTTGAGGGCGGCCCTGCAGGCTAGATCTAACCACCTCGTGAGCCGAATCAGGCCTGCAGGCCTGGAATTTGACACCCCACCATAGACCTTTTCTAATGATTCTTCTTTCAAAGCTGTATATCTGCTGCAGTTAATCCTTGCCTTGAAAACTACAATTGGAACCAGAACTTCTGTTCCAAGTGATATGGTTCTTAAATTAGTTGAGCCCAATTTTATGATTTTTATTGTCATGGTTGTTAAGCAAACCTGGCTTCCCCTGTTGATTCTGTTTGTTGGAAGACCCCCGAGATGGTCACAAGTGGCAATCACATGATCCAGAGGCATGGCAACCAATGTAAACATGCTGGTTGCAAGTGCCATAATTTCTATCACAGGACTGTAGGAATTATGCAATAATTATGCAATAATGAAGACTGGCCATAAGTCACTTGTTTCAGCATCATTCAAATGGTTGTTAAAGTGATGGTTAAAAGTCATATATGTATAAGAAAACAAAAAAATAAACAGAAGAGAAAGCAGTCTGTTTTGAAGCTGCAATTTCCCTCTGACCCCTTTCTCTATACCTCCAGAGGCCAGAAGTACAAAGTACACCTCCCATCTCACCTGTATTGGCAATCCTAGGGTTTGAAAATGAGAATTCAAATTAAATATGATTAGCTTTTCTTTTCACCCACTGAAGGAAGAGATGTTGGCAAATAGTTGGGGGGGGGGTGTCAGAAAAGCAAATGCAGTCTATTTTTTTACCTCTCCTTGACCAAATGTGGGACAAATTTCTGTACAGATGAAGTGAAGCTTAAAAGAAAACTGTCAGGAAATAACTAGACACAAGGAAAGTCTTAAATGGAAACCTAGGCTCTAAAATATACATGGCATCCAAAAATGGGCACGGGGAGAAAACAGACACAATTTTTTGGCCTTTATTTTCATATCTATATCTATACGTCTTAGGCCTCCTTCCATCTCTGCTCTGGTAGCCATAGCAACAGCAGCTAGCAAGCTGCCTGCCTGCCTCTTGCTCCCAAATTCTTTTTCTGCTTTCAGTATATAGATGAGTCAGCAAAGGGTCAAAGGAGCCGCTCCAGTTTATGAGTGGGGGCACGTTGGAAGAAAAACATTTTCTTTCCATTCGGCCCCTGATAGCTCAGGTTGTACTTTGCCAGATGCAATTCTTCCTTGGAATTCTTGTTTCAAACACATGCCCAGATTTATGTCCACTATCCACATATGATATGCCTTCTCAGTCAAAGCATTCCTGGACCATACGTAGTACCTCTGCTCAAAGTGTAAAGTACTCCCTTTGCAGCATTTTAGAGGTAGTCCTTGTTTAGAGACTGTCTCATACAGGACCGTTTGCAGTTACAATGGTGATAAGAAAGTAAATATGACCATCCCCAAATTTATGGCCTTTGCAGGTGTATAAAGTCAAAAAAAGGTAAAGTAAGACCGTAAGCACAATCACAGTTTCATTTAGACATTTCTGTTCTCTAAACAAGGACTACCTCCATTGATAAGGTAGGTTGCCCAATCTGAACAGTCCAACAATGAAAACAAATATGCTGTGGAATCATAAATCAACAAATCGTTCTGAAAAAAAAAATCATTCTGAAAAAAGGAAGCAGTTTTTAGTATGACACTTTTCTTTTTAACTCCTGGTATAAAAAGCTGAAACGATACTGAAGTTCATTAAAATCAGAAGGAGTATAAAAATCTCCCGTAAATTGGTTAATTATTTTTTTTATTTGTTTGTTTGTTTGTTTTGGCAAAAGAGAATGACAGCATCGGGAAGATTATGCTGCATATGTCTTCATGCCACAACGTTTATTTATTAGATCTTTATTCCCACATAAATACCTCAAGGCAGTGAACACACTTAATTCTCCTTCCTCCTCCTATTTTCCCTACAAAACAAACCTATGAGAAAGGTTGGGCTGAGAGAATAATTGGCCCAAAGGCACTCAGCTGGCTTTCATGCCTAAGGTAGGACTAGAACTCATGGTCTCCCGGTTTCTAGGCCAGCACTTTAACCACTACACCAAATTGACTCTCCATACACCTAATGTATATATTTGCCAGTGTTGGGGAAACCCTCTTTGTGGTTCCTTCCTTCCTTCCTTCCTTCCTTCCTTCCTTCCTTCCTTCCTTCCTTCCTTCCTTCCTTCCTTCCTTC
>JANHGC010001719.1:117064-129796 GCA_027560395.1 Boaedon fuliginosus
TGCTACCTTATGCCTCCCAGCGCCCAGTTAGATCCCACAGAGTTGGCTTGCTACGGGTCCCGTCAGCCAAACAATGCCAGCTGGTGGGCCCCCATGTGAAAGCCTTCTCTGTGGTGGCACTGACCCTTTGGAACCATCTCCCTGCAGAAATCAGGACCATCCCCACCTTACTGGCCTTCCGTAAAGCTGCAAAGACCTGGCTGTGGTGGAAGGGCTGGAATTAATGTGCCTCCACTTGGATGAATGTGATTGTGGGTTGTTTTCTTTTATTGTGAATATTGTGATTTTTATTGTTGTTAGCCGCCTTGAGTTCCCCTGACTGGGGAAATGAGGCGGGGTATAAATCTAAATAAATAAATACATAAATAAATAATGCAAGTAGAGAAAGATTAGGGTAATGGGTTTATAGGGCTAGGTTAAGTTAAGCAAATATTTTCCCTTCCCATCCTCATTTCCCCTAGGGAGCCAGAGAAGAGCCAGCCCAAGTCTCTAATATTTTCTCCTTTCCCAGGGCTCAAAGTATGCTTCTATATTGTTTCCTTTTGCAATGGCTTCTGAATGTTTTCATGGCATCTTACCTATTCCCACAAAAAGGAAGTTGAAGATAAGTCAGAAATTATCTACTGAGTTTAATAATGTCTATGGAGATTCTCAGCCATCCAGGTCATGGTTGTCCGAAAGGCAATTTTCAAGAGGCGACTGGACCATTTCCTTGAAGACATTTCACTCCTCATCTAAGAAGCTCCTTCAGTGCAGTTCAACTTCAGCTCAGTTCTTGGATAACAAGCAAAATGTCTTCAAGAAAAAAAGAAAGTCCAGTTGCCTCTTGAAAAAGCACCTTTGGGAGTTTAATGATAGTTTCTTTAGAGAAGAGAAGATGGCAAATGTTGAAGGAAGATTCTAGATCAAGCCTTGTATTTCCTTGAGTTGGATGAAAATGAAATTAAAAATAAATTTGTAGGAGAAGAGAAGGCAGAGCTGGAGGGTGGAGTTAAGATGTCACCAGCTTAGAAGAGTTGTGTTCCCACAAGCTCGCCAAGTCCAACTCCTCCTGAATTCTGCTGACTTACCTGGTGCCAAATTAGTGTTAAATTTTCAGTTGACCAGATTCTTGTACATAGGCTTGAATAAATCTTCTATGCTGCATCCTTATGAATGCTGCTGATTCTTTGTACCTGACATTAATCTGGTCAACTGAAGTTCAACACTAAATTGGTTGTGGCAACACAATGACTCTAAATCGATGACATTAACTCCACCCCTCAGCTCTGCCTGCTCTTCTCCTACAAAATTAGCTGTAATTCAAAGAGGAAGTATTTGCATTTCCCCCCCTCACCAATTCCAATTTTTCTTTACAGGAATATTTAATTAAGGAAGGAAATCTGAGCAGTGGGGCAGTAGCGATGATTGGAGATTTTATGAATGAAGGTGCCGGATACTATATGTCATTTTTTACTTCTGTCCTGGGTTACATAGCCTTCTCAGATAGGTAGGATTTTTGTATTATCTTGATTGCTATGAAACAGTGTTCACACATAGATAACCTGTTAATCAGGTATCAACCAAGACATTGCAATTTTGAAAGTACATTGACAAACTTCAGAATGTCCAGAGGAACAAATATGATTCATTGTAAAGAACCTCATGAGGAATGCCTGGGAAGTGTTACACATCTTTGGCCTTGAGAAGAGAGAGCTGTGAAGAGACATCATAGCTTTCTTCAAATATCTGAACAGGTGTTAGGTAGAAGATGGAACAGAATTGTTGAGAATTGTTTTAAGAATTAATGGCTTTCAGATAGCTTCCTAAATATAGGTAGTCCTCAACTTATGACCACAACTGAACCCAAAATGTCAATTGTTAAGCAAGGCAGTTGTTAAGTACCCCATTTTACAATCCTTATTGCCACAATTATAAAGTGATTCACCGCACTTGTTAAGTTTGTAACATAGTTGTTAAGTGAATCTGGCTTTCCCATTGACTTTGCTTGATTATTCTGATCATTCTTTTACTTCTTTCTTTATTCCTATTCCTTCTACCTCAACCTCTTCAGTTTTGAGGAAATCACAGGTGGATTTGACCAGCTGCCCAACAGCTTCTATCAGGAAATGCCCAGGAGTATCCATTTAAACAGCAGAGTTGAAAAGATCATTCGCTCCAACGATAACGTGAAGGTGTTTTTCCACAAGGAGGCTAAAGATGAGTCATCATTTCTGATTGCTGACTATGTCCTTGTCACAGCAACTGCAAAAGCCACACGACTCATCAAATTCCAGCCCCCTCTTTCCCATTTAAAGGCTTATGCTCTGAACTCATTGCATTATACAAGTGCTACTAAAATTGCCTTGATTTGCACAGACAAATTTTGGGAGAGGGAAGGAATCCGAGGTGGGAAGTCCATCACTGATCACCCAGCACGGGTAGTCACCTATCCCAATCATGACTTCCCTGGTGGCCTTGGGGTGCTCCTGGTCTCA
The DNA here is from genome assembly GCA_027560395.1 of Boaedon fuliginosus. Taxonomy (NCBI): domain Eukaryota; kingdom Metazoa; phylum Chordata; class Lepidosauria; order Squamata; family Lamprophiidae; genus Boaedon; species Boaedon fuliginosus. The sequence continues at coordinate 119,542 of JANHGC010001719.1, forward strand.
TACACCCTGCATGATGATGCTGACTTCTTTGCTCCTCTTAGTGATGATGAATGTCTTGATGTAGTAATGGAGGACCTTTCAAAAATCCACAACATCCCCAAGAATTATCTTGAAAGTGTGTGTAACAGGCACATCATTCAGAAATGGGGCCTGGACAAGTTCTCCATGGGGGCCTTTGCTTTTCCTACCCCATACCAGTACAGCTTTTTTCAGGCTTCATTTCAGAATGAAGGTAGGGTGTACTTTGCAGGAGAACATACAACTATCCCTTTTGGTTGGATTGACAGTGGAATAAAATCTGGTATAAGAGAGGCAAGTAGCATTCATCTTAATGCTCAAAAATCTATATCCTAGGAGCTGAAAGAATCAGCCTGGTGATTCAGCTCCTCTTTCAGATGATAGAGGGGAAATTAACTTTATGCTTCTTGCTGTTGAGTGGTGATCTGTTTGTGATAATAGCTGATTCTTAAGAGATAAGACAATAGATTATAAAGAGGAAAGAATTTCATGATCCTGACTACTGGAATAATAATGCTGATAATTCATAGTATTACCAAACATGAACATAAATAAACACTTACTTTAAAAACTTTTCATGTTTGCTTCATGCAGAATGAAGGATAGACCATTGGAATAATGATGCTAAAAAGTGTGAAGCTATACCATATGATGGGCACCTGAATATCATTTGGCAATTTCCTTAGTGCCTTATCCCATTGTTTCCCCACCTATTTTAAGATATGTGGACTTCAACTCCCATTGCTGGCTGGGGTATTCTGGGAATTGAAGTCCACACATCTTAAAATGGCTAAAATTGAAAAACACTGCCTTAATCTAAGCTTGGACTAAATCTGCAACCTAATGGGCATCGTTTATATAAAAGCCTTAATTTATCTACTGAACTCAGAAGTATAAGAAATACAGAGTCTTCCACTGTGTAAGATTGTACTGGATATTTCATTCATTTTCAGAATATTTTGTAGAAAAACCATACATTTTAGTATATGCAATGGCATCCTCCTGATTATCACCAGAAAGTAAAGTTGGTGAAGACTAGTTAAGATTTGATCAAAATATGGTACTTAAAAATGGACAAATATTCACTACCAATTTGGAAAAGATCAAAACCATGTACCATAGGTGTATTTTTCATTTACTTATTTGTGTATATTTTTTTTTCCTTTTGATCAAATGTCTTTTTAACCCCAGAGAATAATGCTGGGAAGAGTGAATTCACCATGAGAATGCAAGTACATAACAACAAGCAAGTCTTTGGAGAGAAAGCTATGATTCTTCACATACAAATTCACAGAATGTAAAAAGCTGGAAGGGATCTTAGAGCTCTTGGAGTTTTTTGTTATGACTTCTGCAAGAACTCTGAAGATTCTTTTCGTATCCTGATTCGACATACTCATGCGGGTGTGGTGTTCAAATCGTGGTATCCTGGTTTGTCAAGGCCGGAAACTGATGTGATGCAGAAATGTCTGATTGGTTGTGGGGTGTCACGTGGTGTTTATGTTGGGATGGGATAAATAGGGAGGAGCTATCTCGGGTTGTTGCATTTGTTGTTTCTCCTTTACTACTATTGAGAGCTGTAAAGTCTATTTGTCATCCAGAGAAGGAAATAAACCGTGTTTTGAATTGCACGGCGTGTTACTTCTTCTTCGTTGTGGCGAATCAGCTTAACAATTCTGCCCTATCTTCCTAATGACGCTATCTGAAGATAGCTATCATCTCCCCCCAGTCTTCTCTCTTCCAGGCTAAATATGTCCATTGCTTACAATAGTTTCGCCTCGAGTTCCCCTTTCGGGTGAAGAGAGGCGGGGTATAAATCTAATAAATTATTATTATTATTATTAGTTGCTTATAGGTTTCTTCTACTGAACATCTTGGAGATCTTGGTTGTTCTCTTCGGGGTACGCTCCAGTTTGTTGATATTGTTCTAAAAATTCAGTGCTCAGAACAGAATGCAATAATCAACCAAAATAGACTAGAGAGTTCCACACTATTGTACAGAGAGTGTATAATGAAGTACCTGTTCTGACCTACTGAACTTTACATACATAAGTCAAAGAAACTTGTTCTTGGCTTGGAAGCACACAATAAAGCACATTCAGTCCAAGCTTATATGCTAAAAGTTCTTACTAAATGACAAATACAGACAAAGACATGGCATCAAAACCAACTTTACTCATACATTCCAGCAAAAGGCTTGGCTTGGTTCAACAAAGAATATCAAAAGACGATCAGAGAAAATTTGCTCTAGTTTCCCAGTGCCCTAATGTGAGGACTTAAATCTCTTGCATGTCTTCAGCATCCCTCCAAGATCAGGGGTGTCAAATTCAAGGCACACGGGCCAGATCCGGCCTGTGGGGTGCTTACATCTGGCCCGTGGGGCCAGCCTGGAAAAATCAAAGGACTGCCTATGGTGCCTCTGGCAGCTAAAATGAGTCACGTGTGCCCCCCCCCCACCTTGTTTTCACCCTCTATGGGCTCCTGCAGATCTCTGTTGGCTGAAAACGGGCCAAAAACCAGGGTGAAAATGGGCAGGAAATGGGCTGGAAAACGGCCAGCTGCAGGAGGCCATTGAGGGTGAAAAAGAGGCACGGGGGGCTGCAAGCAGACCCCCATGCCCCATTTTGGCTGGCAGGGTGCTGCAGGAGGTATCCATCCTACCCCCCTGGCCCAATGGTGGTATTCATTTTTTTTTACTACTGGTTCAGTGGGCGTGCCTGTCAGGCATGGCTATGCTGTCAGCCAATCAGAGGTGGTATTTGCCAGTGTCAGTGAATCAGAGGTGGTATTTGCTAGTTCTCTGAATAAAAATTATCAGTACTAGTTGTCCGGAACCTGTCGGAACTGGCTGAATACCACCTTTGTCCTTGCCTCCCCGCCACTGGCTTGCAGAGGAGAACTACAATGCTGATCTGGCCCTTGAAGAAATCCAGTTTCACACCCCTGGACTACATACATATTTGTTTACTTGTGAGGAATATGTAGTGAAGAGATTTCTCAAAGTTGATAAGACACTACAGGTAGCCCTTGGCTCATAATGGCAATAGGTATCAGAACTGCCAGTGCTAAGTGATAACAGTCATAAAGTGTGACATCACCTGACTGGGTCTCATAGTAATGGCAATTCTGTTAGTCCTAGTTGTTTTTGTTAAAAAAGGACTATGTGGATTGTTAAGTGAGAACATCACATTACCATGATTTCCTACTGGCTTCCCCATTGACTGTGCTTGTGGGAAGCAGGCAGAGAGTGTTAGAAAATCATGGTCACATGGCAGGCAACATTGTGATTGCAGACTGGGGACCAAAGACCTGGATTTCAGACATATGATCAAGGGATTCTGTGATAGCTGGGACTATGAAGACCCCTCATAAATACCATTTGTTCAGGGCCATTATAACTTTGAACAATTACTGAATGGTTGTAACCTGAGGACTATATCACTGCCTTTCAAAAATAAATTGGTTCCTGTTTTTCCCTCTTAGAAGTTGTGGCAGTTGAGTAGCACAAAAGGGAAAAGAAGCAGCTTTACAAAAATATAAAACATAAATAAAGTGGGGATTTAAAAATGTCTTGAAGGTTATAGTTTTCTGAAATATAATTAATGGACTATTCTAATGTTGATTGGTTATGTGTCATCAAGCCAGGACTATGTCTGGGTGATCACATATATGTGGATAGATATTCTTCATGACAATTTGTCCTTGAGTGTCTGCCAGATCTTCCAATGGTGCACCCACCACCATTGTAACTGAGCCTATCCATTTTGCTGCCAGTCATCCTTTTCTTCTCTTTCCTTCCACCCTTCTCAGCATTAGAACCAGGTGTTCACATAAGGTGTCTAAACTAGGATAATGTAAACCTGGTCATTTGGCCCTCAAGTGAGAACTTGGGCTGGTTTCAGAGGTGGTATTCAGCCAGTTCCAACAGGTTCCGGAGAACCGGTAGCAATAATTTTGATTGATTCAGAGACCTGGCAAATGCCACCTTTGATTGGCCGACAGTATAGACACGCCCACCAAGGCACACCCACAGAACCAATAGTAAAAAAAAAATGAATACCACCACTGGCTGGTTTGTTTGATGAGCTGATTGAGGATGGCATTCAGGTGCATGTATCTTGATCTGCTCAGCTTCTGGAATTGCTCCAGTTGGTTGGATGCTCCTGTCTGGAGAAGAAGGCAGAGCAAAAACATCTGTCCTATTGCTAAGAGATTTAAGGAAGATGCTCATGCAGAGACCAAGAGTTTATTTATTTATTTATTTATTTGGATTTATATCCCGCCTCATTTCCCCGGTCAAGGGGAACTCGAGGCGGCTAAACTTGAGTTAACCTTGAACTGAAGGAGGTGTTGGCATTAGGAAATGAAATATACATTATGCTGACAGAGGTGGATTTTCCTAGCAACAAGGAGAACCTTGGTGGCAAGGACTGAGAACACAACACCAGCAGTTCTCACATATCTAAAGAGATTGGCTTGAAGTTTAATCCAGTCTTAGGCTCAAACAACAAAGCATAGTATCAGCACTTAGTGGGACATTGGCTGGACAAATAAGCAGTGATAAGCAAGTCAGATTCTCAGACGGATAAGGACTAAACTCAGATGAATAAGCTGTGAATGCTCCTACACTGGAAGTTTTAAAGAAAAGATTGGACAATCATTTGTCTGAAAAGGTGTAGAGTTTCCTGCCAGAGCAGGGGGTTGAACTAGAAGACCTCCAAGGTCCCTTCCAACTCTGTTATTCTTTAGGTCTCCTCATTGATAATGGAAAAGCTTACAACTGGTTGTTAACTGTTTCCTGAAGCTTTATCAGTCTTTGATATCGCATGTGAAAAGGTGAGGGGAAAGTCTACAAAAGGTCATTCCAACATAGATTCCTTCAGGAATACATGATATATGAGGCAGAATTACTTGATTAGGGCTACTAATTTTTATTAGACTATTAAAATAAAACAACTTAGCCAGTGTCAAGAATGCGCTCACTCATAGAGAAAGAAAGCAGAGTATGAATATATCTTTGCTGCTAATTGTCATTAATGCAAAGACTGACCAGCATTTTCTGCTAAAAATATACAAGCAGACAAGGCTTCTTATTCTGTTGGCCGAGGTGGAAAAGCTCTTTTCATTTAAAAAAAATATTGCCCAAAGCAGAATTATAGGCAAAAGGCAATGAGTAGGGAGGAGAAGTTCAGAAATGAAAGATTAGATGGTTCAAAGTACGCCTTCTATTTCACACGAAGCAAAGACCTCCTCGTGGATGCAACATTTCTGCAAAATCAGACTTTCAATTTATTATGTGTTGCTTCCTACGTACAAAGCGCTGTTGAAAATATTTGAGTCTCTGGCAGTATGTTTTAGACTGATAAGAGCAGTGCAAACAGGAGATTTGGTTCCCCTCCTCTCCTCTTTTTTTCCTGTATTACTTTGAAAGAGAACACTTTCACCCAAAACATTTAAACCACCGACTGAATTTGAACTCACAGAAAAGCAGATACTTTATCGCTTGATGAGCCAATCAGGCTGGTTTAGGAGCGATGGGTGTCTGAAAGAATAAAGAAATAAAGAACTCTGACGATTATTTCTCCCATCATTCCCTATCCCTGGCTTTCAGAGTCGCTAAACAAACCATCACACTGAAGTTAAATAGTGACTATTCAAATTACTGTACTTTGGCGTGCATTCCTGCAATGCAGTTGCTTCTGGTGAATACTGATAAAAATGTTTGATTAACATAGGGTCTTTGTGGAAGTGAGAAATGGCACTTGGTTTTTTTTTTCTTCCCTCTGTTCAGTTTGCATGTCTTAGTCCTGAAGATATTCAATGTCTAGCCAGCTAGGACTTCAAAGTGCCGTCACTGAGAAAAAATATATATCTTTGCATGGTACAAGAAGGGAAGATTTGTATGAAATAGTTACAGCAATTGTCAAATATTTTGTGAATATAATCACAGAAAGATCCTTTGGACAATGTCTTGCAGTCTTGTGCCTCCAAAACGTGTTGAACCTCCAAAATTCAATATTGCCTGAAAATCCCAGAGCTGTGGAAAGCCCCGTGGAATAATAACACCCTCTCTTATTTTTCTTGACGAATGTTGATCTGCAGAGCATTTACAATATTGTCAGGTATGAACAACCAGACTCACACAGGTAAAGTTCAAACTAGCTACTTTATTGCTCTATGCCTATTTTACAGGAATCTCCCCAGATGGGTACCTTTTGCCTGGGAAAGATTAGATAAGCTCAAAAGCATCCTGGGGGAGGGGGTGGCCAGGTTTGCCTGTTTTGGTAGAGTCCAGAATAGGTCCCCACTTGACTGGAACAGTTGCTCTCCAACAGACACAGAGTGCTTTGCTAAGTGTTGCAAGTTCACTCCTCTGACCTTGCTGACATGGATAGTGCCATTCATTTGTCTGGCGACTAGACAGTATTAAACTTAGTGATTACAGCTCTGCAGTACTTGGATTCCATCTCCAAAAATACTTTAGAGGACACACACCTGCCTTCAACATCTCAGGCAGATGCTTCTTTTCCCAAGATCCTACAGCTGCCAAGGATAACCAGATTGTGGAAGTGAACCGTGGAAGGAAACAACAACAATTCTACTTGGGGTTGACTGTAAATGAGAAACCAATTCATTTAATGTAACTAAATAAATTACATTTTTTTTAGCCACCACTATACTCCAAATAACACTGGGAGGCTCACAATATAACAAAGAGAATAAAATACAAAGCAATTCAAAAACAAACCAGCAAAAAAAAATAAGGAATCAGGTAAAGAACAAGATGGCTGCTGAAACTACCATGGGGACAGCAAGATGGCTCTTTTCAGCTCATGTCCACATTAAAGAGGTACAGGTCAAGAGATTGAGAAATAAATTTTGATTGATTAGATGACCAGGATGAGCAAACTATTCAGAGATTCAAGGACAGCACAGCACACACTGGGTTTCCATCTGCACTTCCCATCTGAACAACTCATCATACAGCTACATTTCATCCCCATGTTCCAAGCTGACCTTGGATGATTTCAAAACATTAAGCAAGACCAGATGTGGTTAGTACTTGATTGGGAAACCACCAATAACAAAAGCTAGATTGTGTTCCAGCTTCATGAACCTCAGGTCAGGGTTTTTTTCCATAATAAATCTGACAAACTAATCTTTTAGCCATAAATTCAATTTCAGCACACGCAAATAAATTCACAGGAAGTACAATTCTAGGAGCAACAAATGAAATGCATAAAATGAGCTAAATTGATTACAGGCTAAAAATCTGATGAACTGCCAATCTAGAGGTACGGTATCTGGGCTGCAAAAAAATCAAATGACCCCTAGATAGTCACAAAGAATAAGAGCTTGTTGTATCACTATCCAGATTTTTTCAACTTTTATGGGAACTGTGAAGACCTCTGTATTGTCTACTGCATCCAGGCAGGCTGGTAGCAGGATTGTTGCCTCGTCATTCTTGGAAGTGCAAAGTTTGATGACTGCTTGTGGTCTTCTTCCATGCCTAAGGAAGCTCTTGAGATGGGACCATGACATACCAGGAAGACAACTGAAAAAAAGGAATGGCAGACTAGTTGATCCCATCTGATGAACAGCAAGTTGTTCTTGGAAACAAAGCAAATCCAAACCTATCTATCAATTTTAGCCCTTTACAATAACATTTTTTTTGTAATTTTTGAATTACAAGGTCAGATAGAGGTCTTTCAATTTAATATCTTTTATACTCTTTTTATCAATACTCCAACAAATCATAACATCGGGAAGATTATTTAGTATATGGATTACAAATGCAAGAAAATAATTAACAAAATTAAACTGCTTAAAAAGAACAGTTCACCAGCTTCTGATCTACCGGTAGTTACACAGTGGTGCCCCTAGATTCTCAGGAAACAGTCATGTGTAAAATCCAATAGTGAAGATACCCAAGAACCCACAGTAGGATAGTGAGTGGCAGACCTTCCCTGTTCTCTCCTCTATTCCCCAGTTATGATTGCACTCCCAGTAAATAATCCATGTGATATGGAAACACAAGACAATGAAGGAAGAAATGACAGTTTTTTGAAAGCCCTAAATGTTAATTAAATCCAACATGAGTCACCTACAGAAATGGAGGAAGAGAATGAAGCATGAATGTTCCTTGCTTTGCCTTTTCAAAAAAGAATAGTAAAAAAAAAGAATACCAATACATTAACCATTGCAAGACTGGTAATGTAATAATCCCTACAATCATTTCTGTGTGTTCTTTTAGCCCTGGTTTAGTCAGGTTACCTTGGAATTCTGTGAGAGTTCAGAGGTGGAGAAGATCCTTTGAGAGCTTCAAAAGTCTGTAATTTTGGCCCAATGGAATGTGGGGTTTAAAACAAAGCATAGGAAAGTGTCATGTTCCTACAACCTTGAGAATTGTGCTTCTCTTCCCCCCTCCCCCTCTCACATGGTAGTATTTCTTCTGGTTGTTTTTGGCCTTGAGATACACATTTCTAAACCCAAACATAAGATTCTCCCTACAAGATGAAGAGGAAAAAAATTTGGTCAATTGACCTCGCTATGGATGACTGTGAATGGCAGCTAAAAAAAAATCAAAAATCAAGGCTGTGATATTCTGTATAAAAAGAATATGTTCTGTCCCCTAAGCCATAGCCTTTTTCTTAATATTTCTGCAAGGCATCTCAAAGGTCACCTCCAAACAACTTTTAAGGTCAACACGTTTCTGCTCTAAAATGTGTCTTAGTTCCATCATGGGAGATCAATTGTAAAATTTTTGATAGAGAAAAACTGACTCCTATTATATTAATGTTATAATAGCCTTTAGATCTTCTTTCCCCTTGCTTCATGTGCCTATTTCTTTCTCTTAAATGTAAGGAGAGTAGAAAACAAACTTAGAACAGAAATGCAAAACTGTCCCTTTTTAGGGAGCTTTTTGGATAACTAGGTATTTGTAGGCATCATGCTGGCCCCAATAATTGCACATATGCAGTCTCCAGGGTTGGATTGTTACCCTTGTATCACTGCATCTATCTCAGTATTTCTGCATTATGTCTTCTTATCTCCTGTTCAACACTACTCCTTAAAACCAGATTCTCAAGTATTGATTTTGGAGCTTCTTATCTCTAACAGTATTTTGAGTTGAGTGACCAAAGAATACTAGTTGGATGACATCTACAGGAAGGCTAGGTCTCCTTGAACAATATTTTCTCTTACAAGAAAGTTTCATTTGAAAACTTTTCCTCACAAGAAACTCTCATTTGAAACAAAATTCAGTGACAATATCTTAGGCTTTGTTTTGATACAGTAAATGAAAAGTTTCATTCTTCAGCAGTTTGAGGTTCTCAGATGGACATTTGACCTTATTGAGGTAGATGATTCTCAAAACATAGCTTGACTAATAATTAATGTATGTGTAAGAAGCTCCTAACACTCAAACATACTGGAGTGGAGAGACAAATAATCACAGCTCAAGTGTATTAGCTGTCTATGTTCCTAATTACACTATGTGTAATTCCTGGTAGAATATGTAGCAAAAAAAATTTGTCCTAGCAAGCCTGACTGATTTTGACTCATGCGGCTGTAGTTCTGTAGAATTCATTCTTAGTACAATTCTAGGCAAGAAGCTAATCTGAGCTACTAATTATCAAAATATCTATGTTGCTGTATTCATTTTGTTAGACACAAATGTGTCCATTTAATAAAGATTGTTATATCTACTGGATTATGGAAACACAAAAGAAGGCCATTTATAGAATGGACCATATCACAAGAAAACAGATGCAGAGAAAAGATTTCCTGACAGGAAAGATAAATAACAGCTCCAGCTGTCTATGAAACAATAACAACAACTCTGATATGCCAGAAAGAACCTGCCAATAATCAGGTCAAGAAATGATGTCAATGTAGGAACAAATTGTGAAAGAGCTAAGAATGTTATGTTACAGGTAACCTGTTATTACCTAGGGGTGACAGAATAGCAGTGTTTCGATATATCAGGGGTTGCCACAAAGAAGAGGGGGGGTCAACCTATTCTCCAAAGTACCTGAAAGCAGGACAAGAAGCAATGGATGGAAACTAATGAAGGAGAGAAGCAACCTAGAACTAAGGAGAAATTTCCTGACAGTTAGAACCATTAATCAGTGCAATAACTTGCCTCCTGAAGTTGTTAGCGTTCCAATATTGGAAGTTTTTAGGAAGAGATTGGACAACCATTTATCTGAAAGGGTATAGGGTTTCTTGCCTGAGCAAG
>JANHGC010001719.1:131665-144958 GCA_027560395.1 Boaedon fuliginosus
ATTTTAACTGCTGTAAGCCGCCTCGAGTTCCCCTTGACTGGGGAAGAGAGGCGGGGTATAAATCCAATAAAATAAATAAATAAGATGAGGAGTTAAGGCATTTTTTGTTTATGTATCTTTAATTAAACAATATAATGAGGATTACTTAAATTTGACAAATGTGATAGAAATCAATGATATTGTTATGATGAATTGGATGAATATGATTGATCCAATTTATATTGGATGTATATTTAAGGAAAAAATAATAAAAAATATATTTAAAATAAAGAGCCATTCTGCTGATCTACAGATGGAAAGATGCTGTCTCTGGGAGGTCACAATAAAATCATAATAAAACACAATACAAAATGAAAAAGTAGATAAAAATCTAGCCATTATGCATGCATAATGTATTTTTCATCCTACAAAACACCCTTTTTAATTAAGAATATCTAAGATAATATTCATTTTTTCATAGAAAGTATGATTCAGCCAAAACTGAATATTAAAAAAAATGTTGGATTCTAGTGGACACATACACAATTTTCTTATTCAAGGCAATGGAAATCGTATATAATCAGTCCTGGCGTAATTATGTTTATGGCCTGGAAATCATCAGCTATTTCTACTTCAAAGCAACTGAACTATCAACTTGCAATTATATATTGTCAGCTAGTGCAATTGCTTATGTTTTATATGCTTATATGTTCCAATTTTAATCCAAATGTGATGGATTTAGGTTATGCTGTCTCTTAGAAAATGCCTATAAAACAAGTTCTTCAGAACTGCAACAGGATATAAATGTAATAAATAAATATTTATTCCATGTGCCTAAAACAAAGCCTCTTTATTCAAAATGAAATAAATGCACACCAAAAAAGAATGCGGGTTATTTATTTAATTTTATTTTAACATATTGGATTAACAGAGAAACTGTCACTATTCAGTAAGTCATAATGAAAACAAACCTGGGTTAGCATGCTAAATAAACTCAGACAAAGAAGATATTTCCCTTGTTTTCTTCTTGCATTGTTCATGTATAATGCATTCATGCATTAATTACAAACACAGTAAAATCAGAATTTCAGTTTAGTTTAAGGGTTATCAGGAGACAGTACATAAATGAACTTCCACCTGCTGTTCTTGGCCCCAGTAGGTTTTCCATCTGGTTGGCAAAGCCTTAAGGATTTTTTAAATTATAATTTCAGTTCCTCTATTATTAGCTTTAATAAAATCAAAGTAATTGGATACCCTGCTCCATTCCATTGGAAACTGCAATTAATTTTGCTTGATACAATCCAGGCTCAATATTTGAATAAGAGAAAAACCAAAGATTCTTTGAACTTGATGAAAACACAGTTAGGACATTTTTACTGGAAGCATCCACTCAGTGGATAAAATTAATTGCCTAGACAGAGTAGAAAAGAGGGCAAAACAAATGCCTGGTTTTCTTTATCCTTGTTTTAGAAGGTATAAGGTGATAGACCATGAAAGTTCTGTCTGTGCCACAAAGCCTATTATTCTCCTTTATTCATTTTTCTGAAGCATGGCCTCCAACTCTAGGGAGAAAAAAACTATGGATGTTTCCAACAATCCTGGCACAGAAAAGTCAATGCATATGAAAGTTGTGCAATGCATATGAAAGTTATGAAAGTTATGATCTATTGTTTTGAATGAGTGCCACTGAATAAACACTCTAAAGTATCTTGATTGAGAGAAACATCCCTTTACCTTGCTTAGCTTGCATGTGCAGAATACATCTCTAAGAAGGCAGCCAGTCAAAGAAAATTGGCCCAATCTCAACATTTCTTATTAAAGGATTAAGGCAGAATGAATATACTGGAATCACAATTTATAACATCAGAGGCAAGGGCTTCCAGATATGAACAAATGCTAGAGGACAGTTCAAATGCTGGGAGAGGAGGTGAATCACAAGCTCCTTCAAATGGAAAACCAATCATAACTTTAGTTGAGCTTCAGCTTTGCAAACAAAACACTTCTTTTCCTATCAAAAATGGCTTAGCTACCAAAAGCATCTGAAGTGTCTCTGAACTGATGAACAGCCCTTGCATACAGGTGCCAGTGCTTTTCAGATTCCAATTTCTTTTATAAATAACTGATTAGACTGAACAGATTCTGAATAGTACTAACCACTTCATGGGAGTTTTGTTTGGGAGTTTTGTTTCTGCAGGTTTTTAGAAAAGAGATATTTCCCAAACTCCATCCCAGTTCTGGGAATGTTGAAATAAGCACCTGCCTCAATTCTGAAGCAAGCAAACAAAAGTGAGACACCATTAAATTGAGAAAGTATTTACCTCACTGTGTTTGAAATTTAAAAAAAAAGTTCTTTATCAGATGATAGACAACTCTTGCTCCTTTTCTTTCAAACACCGCATGATTGCAAAGAAACAACTCATGTGTTCATCCACAGAGGAAAAAAAAACCTTGGAATATATTATGCTTCTATCAGATGTAAAAAAGACACCCTTATCAATTCTTTGCTGTTAAGATTCCAATAAAGTAAGACATCAAGATGATGGTACAGCTTATTAAGATTTATTTCCAAAGGGGTTGTGTACCCAAAAGTTACATTTGGTCATCATGTTAAGTTAATGCTAAAAAAAATGAATGGCCTTCTAGATATTGCTGTATTATGACATGTCCCATCCCTCTCCAAAACATCTGGGTTTGTTGAAAGTTATGGTTCTATAAATTCCATGTCCTCATTTAACACTATAAGAATGAACCATGAGGAATGGAAGGATCACATATTATTTTCTTTTCTACTTCTCCCATTTTCACCTATTGTAATTTCATTTCATTTCATTTCATTTCTTTCCTTTATACCCTGTCTCTCTTCCCTAATCAAAGGGAATGCAAGGCGACAAACAACTTTTAAAAACAACAATAAAATATCAATATACAATAAAATTCTAAAGCTCTAACAGTAAAATCTAACAACTTAAAACAATTCTATAAAATTATTAAACACAAGTATACAGTAACAGACATACAATCCAATCCAAGCCTGCAGGCAGAGCCAGGTCTTCACAGCCTGGTGGGAGATTAACAGATTTGGGGCGGTTTGGATCTCCACGGGGAGCTGATTCCAGAGGGCCAGTGCTGCCACAAAGAAGGCTTTTGTCTGTGGACCCACCAGCTGGTATTGCTTAGTGATGGAACCCATAAGAGGCCAACTCTGGGGTTCTCATGGGGTGCTGGGAGGCATAAGGTGGAAGAAGATGGTCTCGAAGGTACCAGTCCTAAGCCATATAGGGCTTTAAAGGTCATCATCAACATCTTGAATTGCACTTGGAAGGCCACTGGAAGCCAGTACAGATTGTGGAGGAGTGGTGTTATGTGGGTGCACCGGGGTACACCCTTAATCACTTGCCCGGTTGCATTCTGGACCAATTGGAGCCTCCGAATGCTCTTCAAGCGTAGCGCCATGTAGAGAACATTGCAGTAATCCAACCTAGAGGTGGACAAGGGCATGAGTGACAGTAGGACCAGATTTACGGTGTTTTATATTTCCACTAGAGTTTATTTTTATTTCTCATAGAGAAAGTAATTTTTTTTGTGTTTTTTTTTAAATATTTTGTAAAGTAAATCACAGCAGATTGCTCTACTGCTCTATTTACAGACATAACTTTCATATCAAATTAGGCACACTGCAGGAATTTGCTTTCTGTTTTTCACGCAGCATATCTAACTAACTTCTATTCATAATGCAACTTTACCACTTTTAGGGTGATAAACCTATGATTATTTATTTATTTTATTAGATTTATGCCCCGCTTCTCTTCCCCAGTCAAGGGGAATTAGTCTAAGTCAGCCACATGTTTAGACTGGATTTGGCATTTTCATACTAGCTATTATTACTAGTAATTTTTTTAAAATAAAATTGGCAGGTTTCCAGAAGACTGATACTGAATTTCAGCTTTGAAATTTCAGGGACTTTGTCTTCTGTAAATGTAAATGTAGTTGAGATAAATAAAAAAAAACTATATTAGACTTCTGGTTGGACATCCAGAAATACTGGATACAGAGGCTGTGACCACCGCAGCCCTGATCCAGGCTTGCCCGTCAAAGGGCTCCGAATGGAGGCAAAACGACCTTGGAGGGGTGGTGAAGCAGAGGAGAACCCCCTGACAGGTCGAGGGGAGCCGTATCTCTCCTCCCTGACCAGGAAAATCCCCTAAACCAGAGATGGTGCTAAGCAACTGTTCCGAAGTCGGAGTCAGTCTCAGTACAAGATTGTGCAGGAGGAAGAGAAGAAGTGAACAGAGTTTATCGCTGGGTGAGATGATTTTTTTCTATTGAAAATCAGCTCCAAGGAACAATATTAAGAAAAAGTGATTCTATAGTTTTAACAAAACCAGTGGATTTACATTACAAAGAGACACGGAAAACAATAGAGAATGCTAATTACTGTTGGAAGGACGAAGCAGCTCCCACCTGGTGGGGAGAGATTGAGAGACTGAGGCACGATTAGCTTATGCTGTGAAAGGAGAAGTCTCCCTGAGAAAATGCTTTTAATTCTCGAAAGAATGATAGACTTGATGTATCTATCAAGATATTGGAAATGGGAAATAAGGTTTTAAATATGATTAATAAAGACTCGATGGCAGAGTCGATATTGGAGAAGGAGGAACAAATGGATGACTCAGTGCAGCAAATGAAAAATGCAGAGCAGCAATTGGAGTGTGACCAGAAGGGGAGAAAGTATTCGTTACATCAGCAAAGGAAGCAATAGAATGAGGGAAAAGAAGGAATGATAAAAAGAGGATTAATAAAATAATGACAAAAAGAAGAAAGAATGGAGAAAATACAGTAGAGAAATTGATGGTTGGTGAGACAGGAGGGAGGTGCAGACAAAGGTGAAACGCATGGGAGAGGAAATAAAAGAGGGACATTGATTACAACTTCAAGGAGAAGACAGGAATGATGAGAAGAAAATGGCCCTTTTAAGCCTTTAAACAATTTGACTGTAAATTGTAAAACCTCGGTAGCGCAGTGGTTAAATGCAGCACTGCAGTCTCTGCTGACTTGTTCAGCAGGTTGTCAGATTGAATCCCCAGGCTCAAGGTTGACTCAGCCTTCCATCCTTCCTAAGGACAGTGAAATGAGGACCCAGGTTGTTGGGGACAATAAGCTGACTCAGTAACTGCTTGTGGGGTGCTGTAAAGCTTTGATAAGCGGTATCTAAAATTGAGTGCTATTGCTATCCATGTTGTAAGCTGCCCAGAATCCTTCTGAAGTTGGGCAGCATAAAAATGTAACAAATAAATAAATAAATAAAATAAAATGTGACATAGTGAACAGTATAAAACAGAATTTGAAATGAATTATGTGCAAATGATGGACACATATTTTCTAATTCATGACTTCTTGCTGAAATCTGAAATGGAAGAAGAACAAGTTAAATAGTATAGATAAAATGGGTTGAGAACGTAATCTTCTGATAGAACAATGGGAAAATATGTGGTTGAAAGAACTGAAATTCACATTTTGTTACAACTTAAAAGAGAATTTTTATAAAATGATGTACCATTTGGCAAATTATCTAGAATGTAAAAGGGCACTTCAAATCTATGCTGGAAATGTAAAAAACAAGGTGATTTCATCATGCTTGCTGGACTTGTAAAAAAACTGGAAAACTTTAAATTCCACTACGCACAGGGATAGAAAGAATTTTGAAGGTTAATAACCAACTGAAAACACAACATTTTTGTTGGGACTCATGGACAGACAACTAGAAAAGACCTATAGATGATTGATGTGTATATAGTACATATCCATGGAAAGAGCCTGAAATAACCACAGAGAAGGAATGGTTGGTGAAAAATGACAGTTTGCAGAAATTGCAAAATTAACTTGTTTGATTAGGAAAAAGGCAATAACTCCACTTGTCAGACATGAAGTCTTTCAAAAATCACCCCTGCAATTTATCCAAGTTTGCTGGATTTTAAAAAAAATTGTAACGATTTTCAAAACTCTTTAAGATTTTTATCTCCCAAGATACTGTGCACCCTTTTATAAGCATTTTTGCCTGTTATTTTAGTTAATGTGGGTTTATTATTTGTATTCCTTAGCCATCCCCGTTTTCCATTCCCTTTTTCCTGGGATGCAGTCATTTTTTTAAGAAGGACGATGGGGACTAGGTGAAACAAATAAGATGCTGGAACCTTACTTTGTACAGTGTCACCTTTCCATTTATTTGTTTTTAAATTGTATGTCTGGGTAAGTAGTTCTTGACTTAACAGCCATAATAGAGCCTGCTTATCACGGTCATAAGTCATGATGTTCATAAAATGATCAACCTGATTTGTTTTCTACATGTTTTTTTTATTTGAGAGCATCATTGTAATATTCTAAAAAGGGTGGATTTCAGTTTACAAATGTTCTCCAATTTGCCCTTATATTTAAGAGATGGGCAAAGAAAGTTTGACATGAGTCCAGGAGCTAAAAGAAGGGAATGAGATAAGAATTCTCATGAAAACAGTGTCCTTCAAGTGCTATGCAACACTATAAAAACAATCAATTAAGCTGATCCTGATCTGATTTCACATAAACCAGAATGGAGCCAGAAGGCAATAGATACATTCTAAATGAGTTGAGGTCATGAAATCAAGCAGGACCAGAAATGATTTATGACCAATGCAAAACCTCATGTGAACTTTGATTGGACTGTCTGAAACTATTAACTCTTTTCCTAGACTCAGTGGGAAGATTAAAGGATTATTACTGTATTTCTTGGAGAAGTATGGATGATTTGAGAAACCAGTGCTTTGAAGAAGAATATAATGGCAATGACCCATAACGAAACCCAAGTGGGGGGTGGGGGAGAATGGAGAAGGTTTGCTGCAAAATATCTTAGACTTCTTTTCCTTTAGACTGCCTCTGATTCCCACTTTCACATTATATGAAAAGCTGTAACCTTTACCTATGTTTCTTAGGAAACCACTCACTTACTTATGATGGGAAGGTGCGGGGAGAGTACCTAAATCCTATTTTCTGCTCACATTTTCTGGGAGAGAAACCAGAAGTGGTTTTACAACTACTGAGGAAACTGAGCTTCACAACCTTCTTATGACACTGGAAAAGCAACTAAGAAGCTGAAGCACAAAAGGTATGTAAGCACAAAAGGTATGTATGTGGGAAATCTATTCAAAATAGTACAGATATTATAGTACATTTCCCTTGACCGGGGAAATGAGGCGGGGTATAAATCGAATAAACTAAACTAAACTAATAAATTTGTTACAAGAGCTCGAACTGAGATCCCAACCTGTCTGTTTCTTCTCATTTGCTGCTGTTGATTATGGGAGGAATTGGGTGGCCCAGAGAATCTGGTGGTCCTGAGGCCATTCCCAAATTGTTCTGCTATAAAACTAAGAGATTGGGATTAACAAATTAACACTGAAAAAGGCAAAGAATCTCCTGGGTTGGTAGGCTACTAGATTTCCTGACTTCCATCCACCCTGTTTCTGAACTACTTGCCTGACCACTTGGGGCAAGGGTCTTGACTGGAACAACCCTACATGCTGACCCTCAGTCCTGCTTATCTTGGGACCTTTCTGGTGATGGATTATTCCTCACCGTGCAAAGTCTCATTAGCAATGTATTAAAACTCATTCGTGTCTCATCATCTCTCTGTTCATTGTTCCCTTGAGACAGGATTTCACCCCTTTGCTGATTAAATTTACAATTTATTCAGGGCTAGTCAATAATCCAATTGTACTCACACTCCCCTTCTTCCTTGACCCCACATTCTGTACCAGATTAATCCTTCTGCAGACTAGTTGGTTTTTTTAACTTATTTGATAAGATAATTTCATTCCCTTGACACTTACGTCCCTGTTTACTTATGTCCTTGGTGCTCTGAGCTTGGTTTCATTTCAATCCTGAGCTACAAATATTCTTCTTTATTGGAATGTCCTTAGATGTACACAGTATTCAGAAGTTGGCTTCCACTTCTTCCTATAGCATTAATATGAATTTAACCAACAGGAATTGCCTGGAAACAGTAGCCATTTTAATAGCCCCTGAATGCCTTGGAACTGGGAACTGGGGCTCTTGATGAAATAAGTGAAGAACATGAGGCACAAAAGATCAGGACGACACATGAACTTCCAATTAAACTGATTTATTACTAATTATGCCTATACAGAAGAATCTACTCAATTAACAGTACTACCTTGGTATTAGATCACAGCAATAGAATTCCAGAGGGGTTGGACTTGTTTATGATGATAGAATACTGTTTGTTATGATTTATTCTAGTTCAAAAGGTCATTGATTTTTTTAGGTTTTTATCTATATCAAAGAAAGTTGCAAGTTACTATGTTCTACAGCTTCTTTCTCCTTTGTATTTGTACTCCCCAATTTTGCTTTTTTACCTACCTATTCTTCTTTCTTTATAATTCTTTTTTTTCTCTTTGCCTTTTTGTATATTACATGAAGGAAGAGTAAGAAGAGGAGCAGGAAAGGGAAGGATAAAAATATTAAAAGGCCATTTTTAAAAACAGATATGCTCAATAAACATCATAAATAATACACCAATAAATCTAGTTCTTTTCTAAACAAATTAAAAAGCTTCAACAGCATGGACATGGATAACACACATTTTAAAGGAATGGGTGAATCAATAACTATCCAATCCACTTTCGTGTTAGTAAAATAATATTCTGTCCAATGGATATTTTTATAGAATTAACATGTCAAATCTTTGTGTTGCTATTAGCTGATTTTAAAAAATAACCTCAGAAAAGTCTGACCTGCTTAAGGTATTGCTGAGACATACTTTGAAATCTCAGGCCAGTAGGTTAAACTCGGAAGTTAAAAAGAATCCTAGAATAGGGTCACAACAAATCACTTATACATTCTTGTCAAAAATACATCTTGACACGTATGTCACCACTATTTGAGCTCAGTCTCAGGAGTTCTTACATTTCCGGCTTAATTGCTGAAAATGAATGCAAATTATATACTGTAGAGCAGGGCTGTCAAACTCCATTTCATTGAGGGCCGCAACAGGGTTGTGTTTGACTTTGGAAGGGGGCAGGCAGGCGTGGCCAGCTCAACGTCACATGTGTTAGGGGCACCTGTGCCCAACCTCCATTTTCGCTGGCAGAGCCACTGTGGGCCAGTCCTTCACTGTTTCCAGGGCGGCCAGATCTAAGCACCCTGTGGGCCGGATCTGGCCCTCAGGCCTTGAGTATGACACCCCTGCTGTAGAGTTTGATTTTTGATATATAAATTTCCCGACTACAGAATTTTATAACTTTAATATCTTTTTAAAGATATTGAAATTACTGCTGCTTTAATGCAGTTTTTACCATTGTACCTTCTAATTTAATGCAGTTTTTCTTAGAGGAAAAAAAAATACTGGACCGAATTCATTTGAGAGAGAGAACTTCCGTGAGGATTGGCTCCAGCACGAAAACTCGGAAGACTAAACTCTGGTCCCGGTGACCGACCCAGATTGGATCCTACAATGTTATCCTGGGACAGGTATATTCACCTTCATTTGTGATAATTCATCTGAAACTAAATTTTGTGCTATTTATAGAAAGAAACATTCAAATCCTAGCCAATAGAATCCACACTGATTTTTTTCACATCCTTAACATTAATCCATGTGAAATGTAAAAGAATCATTTACTGCAATTAAATTCTCTAAACGAGGTAAATGCCTACTGAGACAAATTCTCAAATATACATTTTGAAACTTGTCTCTCCCCTTTGTAATCAGACAAACAGCTCTTACACAGATGTAACACCTCTCTTTATCTCTTATGCAGACACAGACGGACATAAAACAATATTTATGCTTTTCATAAGCTAAACTCTCAAATTGTTTCTACAAATGCAACATAACAACCATAAGAAATAAATTATATCTCCAACGGCAGATTCTTTGTAGGAAAAAGAGTTTAGAAGCGACTTAATTGCGAATCCAGGATCCATCTCAATCAATGCCTTGTGAAAACCTATGATCCATAAGGCCTCCTGTCTTTCCATATATTGAAACTCTTCTGACATATGAATGAGGAGTACAGGTACTCATCAACTTACAACTGTTCACTTAGTGACTGTTCAAAGTTACAACAGCACTGAAAAAAGTGACTTATTGACTATTTTTCACATTTAGGACTGTTGGAATATCTCCAGTGAATAAAATTCAGATGCTTGACTCATATTTGTGACTGTTCCAGTGTCTCAGGGTTATGTGAGTCCCTTTTGCATCCTTCTGCCAAGCAAAGTCAATGGAAAAGCCAGCTTCACTTAATGACCGGGTTACTAACTTAACATCTGCAGTGATTCACTGAACAACTGTGGCAAGAAAGGTAATGAGATGGGCAAAATTTACTTAACAAATGTTTTGCTTAGCAACAGAAATTTTGGGCTCAACTGTGGTCATAAGGTGAGGACTACCTATACTAGATAGACAAGAGGGAGGAGAATGTGCCCTCAAATTGCTTTCACTATCAGACAATTCAGTTTCAGTGCAGCCATAGCAAACTAACTCTATATAGGAGCATCAACACTAACTCATAGTTAGTTTCTCGCTCTTCTTACAGTCATTCCAAAATAAAAATATAAAATTGCCTGTCAATCTGTCCCATTATTTTTGGTAGCAACTGTCTATTTATAGACTCTGTATAAGTCTTGCAAAATGATCCTAGAAGGAACAGTTTCTCCATATCTCTGACACTCAAAACATTATCTAGAATTATTAAGAGTGATAGTTTCCAATTTTGGAATGTTGGAAATTAGGAATTATTTTACCAATTTACCAATTAAAACATGCCTATAATTTTTACCATTTTTCCGTAATGCATCATTCATTCATTATTCTGTTTCAAAATAACCCATCCTTTAAGTCAACATAAAGTGACTATCAGGAACATTGTGACAAAGCCTCCTGAATGAAGGGCGAAAAGGACCCTTTATAGGTTCCTTTATAGAGGACACAAATCTCTACAGTAGGATAACCCCATTGTTCACAGACAGCTCCTCTTGCCTAATCAAGTCTAAAAGCCTAATTTATGCGATGATTTCCCAGTACAATTTTTAGAATCAGTTTCATCTCTATTCTTGCCCGCCCTGAATTTATTGCAGAGAAATGATAGTTTATGCCACTAATAAATACACACTTGACTGTGGGAGTTTTCCCTAAATTTCATAGGCATAAATTGATTTAGAAAGCCAAGCAAATATTGAGAAAAAACTTTTCCAACCCAATGCATGGGTCAAGACTATAATTCCCCAAATAAGAAGAATTATCCTTCTTTACAGTTATTGAAACAGAAGATTGATAAAAGTCAGGCAAGGAGAAAGGGAATAATAATCTAGTATATATTTGGGGATAAATCCTTCATCAGTAGATTCATACTCTGACCTTGGTAAAAGCCTTGGTAAATGAAAACTTTGCATTATCCATCATAATATTTGATGTCTTTGCCACCCTTCTTTGAAAATTGCTATGTTAGTGATATAGGATATTGATGATAGTTTCCACTGAATACATTGGATAATAACAAATTTGTTTCCTGAACAGTTTTGGGTATATTTTATGGATTTTTGAATGCTGGTTATGAAAATAATCTGTAACTCAATCTACCATGTACTGTTTTATAGAAATTTTCTGTTTTCATACAATGGCAATGTACATTCTTCAGTACCCTGTTGGATGTGCTGAACTCATGAAAGAAACATATGAAAACATGAAACTGTGGTTTGAAGCACATCCAGCAAGCAAATGATACACTGCACGAGAGGCATCAGACACTGAATACAAATGAAAATCAACAACAAAACACTTTTGGCCGTGTTGAATCCATATAATGTGTCAGAAACATTATACAACTATATACATTATAGTCATTAAAAGTTAATTTCATATTTTCAAGATTCCTATGTGATACAGTCATTGTGAAATTATGTTTGTGTTCAGTTTGAAGGGCCCTATTATAACCACCAAAAGTTTTTCAGGAAGCAAAGCTTTTGAAAAAAAAATGCTGTCCAGTGTTATTGGTTTAACCGAAATGCATAAATCCAATCATCTCATATACTATTCTATTGTACATTATAAGAAGGGAATTCAACTTACTGATTTAACATATGATGCCATCAGAATGCAATAGAAGATTGAGAAATGGGATAGCTAGGCTACACACACATAACCCCAACCTTCCTTTTGATACTTGGGTTGGTATTATATTCTCAACTGCTCTCAAACTTAGTACTGAGATTAGAACCTTCTTTCCATTCAAGTCATTTTCTAGAAAATCTCACAACACCTTGTACTGCTGGAAGGATAGAAAAGCCAAATGTTGTTGACTGAAGAATAAACCATATTACTGAGCTTCCTGGCCAGCACAACTGTACATTTCATAGAGCCAATACACACGTTTGAAATAGAAGCTGGTAAAGGGGTAGGCTCCTTACAACTACAATGGCACCACTCCAGTTTGGTTCCATGCAGATTCTCCCTGTGAAGAGATTATAAAACTGTGTTCCCCAGTGGGTCTGAGAGATCAGAGAGCCAGGGAAATATTCATCTTGCTTGGGTACCTTTCAAAGAGACACTGAGTTCACCTACTTCCTCTTTTAATTATTTTAGGAAGTTCCTTATTACTGATTTCTTGGAAATCAGAAAGACAAGCTATATTACACAGGAGATTTTTCCTTCTACGCTGGACAAAACAAGCTTTGATTAAGTTTGAGGATTAACAAGAGAAGCTTCAATTTTTTAAAAAACAACAAAAGGGTACTAAAATGCTGATTTTGGAAGGTTAAGTGACTAGATGGCCTTGAAAGAATATTTCCTGTGGAGTGGTTAAAAATTTATAAAACAAGTACTGTATATGAAGTCTTTGAAACTAATTGTAAGAAATTCTCCCATGGGAAAGCTTTGTTGATTGCAAAATAAAGGGATGATAAAATGGGACTTGAAGGCTGGCTGCAGGGAACCAGGAAGAACAAAGGATTACTCCTAAAGTAATGGACTATTAATACAAAGGAGCAACACTATTTGACTCTGGAAGAAACTAAGGCTGTTTGGGAATAATTTACTCAGAAGCTCCATACAACCATAAGAAACCGATCTCAGCTATCCAAAGCTCAGGATTCCCATGTAAGCTTTTAGCAAGAAATATTGGCTCGATACACATATTATTTATTTGTTTGTTTGTTTGTTTGTTTGTTTGTTTGTTTGATTTATATCCCGTCTCTCTTCCCCAGACGGGGAACTTGAGGCGGCGTACAACAATAATATACAGTGCCCTAACAATAAAAACTACA
>JANHGC010001719.1:162703-172706 GCA_027560395.1 Boaedon fuliginosus
CTTCCGTAAAGCCGTTAAGACCTGGCTCTGGCAGAAGGCCTGGAATTAATGTACCCTCCCCCTTGGTTGATAGTTGACTGTGCGATTGTTTAGTATTGTTTTAAATTGTAATCATTGTATTTTTTATTGTTGTGAGCCGCCTCGAGTTCCCC
This sequence comes from Boaedon fuliginosus, assembly GCA_027560395.1. NCBI lineage: Eukaryota > Metazoa > Chordata > Lepidosauria > Squamata > Lamprophiidae > Boaedon > Boaedon fuliginosus. The sequence goes on from JANHGC010001719.1 coordinate 162,856, forward strand.
TGACGGGGGAAATGAGGCGGGGTATAAATCCAAATAAATAAATAAATAAATAAAATAAAACACTCAGAAAGCTGAAACACCAACAAAATTGTGATTAGAGAATCGAGAAAGTTGTGGAGAAATCCGAGCCCCACTCTTACTTGGATATACCTTTTTTGAAAAGAGAAGAGTTGCAGCCCGGTTGTACAAGAGCCGCATTGCAGTCTGAAAGTCCTGTGTTCCCTCCCTGACACATCCAGGTGAGGTTGGAAAAAAATCCTTCCTGAAAACCTGGTAAGTCACTGTCAGTCAAACTGCACCGTTTGGTTTAAATGGATCAGTGGTCTGATTTGTTATGAGAAAGGATGATATATTTCAGTGACAATATTGGACCTGTCACTATACCTCAGCCATCGGATCTGTTGCTATAAGCTCAACCTTGTTGTTTTTGTGTTGTTTCTTTCAGGCTAATAGTCCAGAAAATGGTAGATACTGTATTGGTTAGTTCGTAAGATACCTCATAAGGTTTTCATAAGGATATAATGGAAAGTGGAAGGCAGTTTTATATGTATTTCTGCTAACGTGTTGGAGGAAATGTGGGATATAAATGCAGAAAATAAATAAAGTAAGATCACCCTGATTGTGATGAGAACCCGACAAGGCACCGTTTTTATATCATCAACTGAAAGCTGACAATTTGAAGTCCAGAGTGGAGACTGACAGGAATTATTTATTTACCTTGTGCACTTGTCCAGTTTCGGTGAAATGAGGATCAATCCCTGTCCCAGTTTCAAGTAACTTTTCTCTTTATAGCGGGAGGCTGACTGGAGAAAATGTTTATATTGCTTGTATTTAGAGTTGTACTGCAATAATTGAACAAACATAGTTTGCTAGTGTACTACACAATAATGTTAAAAGTTCGTGATCTTGTGGGTCCACACTACTAGCTGTCCAGTTGTACATGCCTGATTTAGATATTGCCAGATTCCCCAAAAGGACTCCTGGTAGTTTACAATATGAGATATAGAATTATACAACCAGCCCAGGGCAGACAACCATCACTATCTATCCACCCTGATTTATTGATTATTTTATTTATTTTATTAGATTTATACTGCACCTCTCTTCTCCGATCAAGGGGAACTCAAGGTGGCTTACAACATTTTTAAAAACAATACCATGATACAATATATTTAAAATTCTAAAACACAATCACACACCAATCAATACTCTTCCAAGAAAAAAGTGGGGAGGGGAAGCATCAGTTCCAGGCCCGCCAACACAGCCAGGTCTTAGTGGTTCTGTGGAAGGCCAGCCGATTAGGGATGGTTCTAATCTCCACAGGTAGTTGATTCCAGAGGACTGGTGCCACCACAGAGAAGGCGTTAGCTCAGGGACCCACCATCCAACATTGTTTAGCTGACGGGACCCATAACAGGCTGACTCTGTGGGATCTAACTGGGTCTCAAAAGTACCCCGCCCCTAAGCCATGAAGGGCTTTATAGTTGCTACTAGCACCTTGAATTGCACCCGGGAGACCACTGGGAGCCAGTGCAGCATGTGGAGGACAGGTGTTATATGGGTGCACCAAGGTATACCCTTAATCACTCGCGCGACCGCATTCTGGACCAGTTGAAGTCCCCGAGTGCTCTTCAAGGGCAGCCCCATGTAGAGCACATTACAGTAGTCCAAAATTTCTATTGCTAAGTGAGATATTGGTTAAGTGAATTTTCCCACGTTTTATAACCTTTCTTGACAAAATTGTTAAGTGAATCAATGCAGTTGTTAAGTTAGTAACACAGTTGTTATGGGAATCTGGTTTCCCCATTGACTTTGGTTGTCAGAAGGTGGCAAAAGAGATTTATATGATCCTGGGACACTGCAACCATCATAAATATGAGTCAGTTACCAAGCATCTGAATTTTGATCACGTGACCGTGGGAATGCTGCAATGGTCGTATAAGTGAAAAACAGTCATAATTCACTTTTTTGTGTGCCATAGTTACTTTTAACAGTCATTAAATGAACTGTTGTAAGCCAAGGACTACCTGTATATTTGAAAACAATTGAAATGCATTTACAGGCAATCCTTGAGTTATAATCATAATGGAAGCTTGGCCAACATGGTCATAAATCAGCTCACCCATGTGATGATCTGATTGTATGACCTTTTTTGCAGTAGTCAATAAGCAAATACCATGGTCAATAAGCAAACCCATGGCAGGCACGGTTTTGCTGAAAGCTAGAAGTAAATGCCAGTTTCCAGCAAAACCATAATACAGCATGGTCACGTGACCCTGGAAAACCATAAGCCATAAATGTGACTCACCTGCTGGGCACCTGAAGCATGGTTATACGACCATGGTGGTGAACCATCAGAATTTCAAATCTACATCATAAATATCCTCAGGAAGGTCTGTCATAACTTTGAACAGTTGCTAAGCAACAAGTCATAAGTCAAGGACTGTATTTTTTTCTTTATTAAACTCATTTTTTTCCATTTGAATTTAATAAGGATCAGGAGGAAAAAACTGTGTTCAGAGTCATTGTTTTGGCCTAACTGTCCTAGAGTCAAGTCAAACGTCGGGAGACATGATATGGGGGGACATGGCAGAAACTCAACTCTACAATTCCAAGAGCTGCTTAGGGCTGATTCAGCTCTTGGCCAATTTTAAATATCTATTCCTACAGGTCCTTATTTATTTCTTGATGCTTCATTATTTCTAAAGTTATAAAAAAATTGAAATGCAAATTAAAATTCATGACAAAATACTATAAATAATCTAACAATAAAAAAAAACTGATGAAAGAAATAGATTTTTACAGATTTCCAAAACAATGATGGAGCAAGGACCAAATACTATTCCATAATCAGACAATGCAGGAAAAAGCCTCTCTTGTATACTGGAAAGATGACACATTAAAAGGAAGAGCATCAACATGATATCTCCTGCCAATCTTCTCAACTGAACAGGTCATAAGAGGACAAGACGTTGTCCCCTAGACAGTCAGGACATCAGCCTTTTAAATCCAACAGTATAGATTGTGTCTGGTACAACTATATATATATTTCAATATAGATATCATATGACTCTTTTGTTTTGTAACAATTAATAGAACAACAGAAACGGAGTTTAAAAAAAGGCCTCGGGGGTCTTCTTTCTTGTCCAATCCTCTGTTTAAGCAGGAGACCCTATATGCTTTCAGACAAATGGTTGTCCAATCTCTTATTTAAAACCTCCACTGATAGAGCACTCACAACTTCTGAAGGCAAGCTGTTTCACTAACTAATTGTTCTAAGGAAATTTCTCCTTACTTCTAAGTTCATTTCTTCCTTGATTTGTTTCCATCCATTTCTTCTTGTTCTGTCTTCAGGTGCTTTAGAGAATAGGTGTTGCATTTTGGATCATCTAGAACTCTGGATACTTTTTCAAGAATAGCCCCATATAGTGCTCTGTACAGTAAGCAAGACAGAGGTACTATCAGACTAACCCAGAAATGGCCACAGATGGTGCACCAGACATGATTGTGCAAAGGCATTCTTTGCCATATACATCAACTGTGAATTTATTGGAAAAGAAAGATCAGCATGGAAAAATTGAATTATAATAAAGCCCCAGCATGTCAGATGCATTTGGGACTCAGTTACAATTAAATCACCTTCACGCCAATCTTCCTTCTGTTCCACCTGCTTGACAGGTGTGCTGTTCTATTTGCTCTCATATTTCCAGTGCAGCTACCCTCAAGGAGCATATCCAGATTGCAAACTCTCTCTTTCAGCAGGTTTGCAATCCCACAGGCTGAACCTCAGTCCTGTTTTCTGTTTCTCAGCAGGAACTTCATCTTGTCTGGATTTAACCCCAGCTTGTTCTGCTTCCTTTAGGAAACATTTTAAGATACCAGTGGTTTCTTCGGAATTGGGTAACAAGGAGCAGCAGAACTAGGTATCATTAACTGATCAGTGACAGCTCATCCCAAGCTCTGGAAGTCCTCCCCACGCAGATTCCTGTAGAATTTGAACAGCATGGAAGATAAGATGATATTCCGTGAGAAGCAGTAAGTCAATCATCCAATATCAAAAAGAAAAGACTGGTCCATTATAAAACAGGGTCACCAAAGTTAGATCCCACCAGGTAACCTGGAACTATATCAATGTACTAATGAAACATTCCAGGAAAACGAACGAAGTTGTACTCCCTACATCCAGATTTGGGGGTGGGTTATTTACCAAGGCAACCAAGGCAGTTTCAGTCCTGTGTTCTGGTTTCAGGAAGAGGATCTGGAATTGAGCAACCATCATATTCCCGATCATTATTTCAGAAAAGGAACATCTGAGACCAGTACAATGGCACAGAATTCCTGAATCAAGGAAGGATTTCTGCAGCAAGCAGAAAACACATTCTGCATATAAGGAAGAATCAGTTACTCCCTTTAACTGTGGGAGAAATCCTGTTCTGGCTGATATAAGCAACTAGGAAGAACAAGGGATGAGGAAGAAACTGGTAGACCTTATCTTTTCAAATATCTTATTCAGATCCTGATGAGCAAGCTGATTTATCCTTAATCAGTAAAGAATCTAAAATAATAGAGCCCTGTAATCTGCCTGGATTCTAGAGATGCATTCAACTTTTTCCACAAAGAACTACAGTATGTAAATTTATTTATTTATTATACCCCGCCTCTCTTCCCCAGTCAAGGGGAACTTGACGCGGCTTATGACATAATTAAAACAATTATAACAACATATATTTAAAAAAAACAATTAATACAACAATAAAATCAATACATTTCCAATTACAGACCACTTACTGTATGCCCATAAGTGACTTATGGTCACTTATGAACAATAAGAAGATTAAATTTGCACAACACTAACACTAACTAAAACAACAACAACAACAACAACCAATTAGGATTCATGCTATTCAAGATAAGTGTATTGCACACATACATCTATTGGGACTTTTTTTCTGGGTAAGCATGTTGTGGGAACACCATTCATGTAGAGAAAGCCCAGCAAGTGATCAATAATTTCAGCCCCTTAATACAGGCACTTCTCCAGGTTAGATCAATGCTGTGCTTATTTCCTGCTTAAAAAGTGTGCCTTCTTTCTCCATCATGCTCCTCTCATGCAGCAGATAAATGATTTCCTTTTGAATTCCTTCCTGGCTATTGTTCAAATGCAATAATTGTTTCATTTCCTGCTGTGTTCTTCCAAGAGCCTAGCACTCTTCGGAGCTGTCAGCAATTTCTTTTGCAGTTCAGTAATTGCTTTACATATTGTTCTACCTATATAAACCATTATCAGCCCCTGTAATATAATTTTTTTTTTAAATATACTATTAAAAAAAATAAAAAAATGGGATGGGGAAAACAAATCACCCATTCTATGGTTGGCCAGACTAACAAAAACAACTTTCTTTACTTAATTGCTTTTTAATCAATTCTCCTATACACAATAATAATTTTATTCTTTGACAATGCATGCAAACCATTACTGACATCCCCAGAAAGCTTATTCGTAGTAAAAGAAAATAAAAATCTGCTACTGAAATTAGGAAAACTCTGCTGCTGGAAATGAACTAAAAAAGAAAATAAATAAGACATGAGAAACTTATGAGTCTTCAAAGTCAGTATAGAATACATGAATCTAGGAATGTGCAACGTATGAGAACATTTTATACTAGATCATTTCTTGCAGACAAACACTGATGATGTTACCTAGTTCGGATAATGAAATGTCTGCAAGAAAACAACCAAGCTCAGGGAACACCTAGGACCTCTTAATTCAACCCTGAGCTATAAACATTCTCCTTTATCAGTATTTATCCACCTTCTATCCCTTTGTAATCTGGAAATCTCCAGCCAAGATTTTTCGTCTTACCTGTTAAACATATTTATCATAGAATAATGATGCAGCGATAACAAGTCTGGAATCTCAAACATTTAACCACTGGGGATTGCTTGTAGATAAATATAGACATGGATCGTACTAGCATTAAAAGGGAACATTTAACAGTGCAATCCCACACAAGCCACCCCAGGAATAAAATAAACCTATTTACTCCAAAGGGCTAACTCATTGGGAAATGTCTGCAAGATTGCAGCCTAAAATAATCAGAGTTAAATTAAAGGTTTGACAGTGATAGATAAAAGCCCACCTCACTGAAACTCAAAACTGAATGTCAGACTCCATCTCATTATTTCAATGGGTTGCCATTGACATTTCAGAATTGCTATTCAGATTGTCTCTATAAATGGTTATTCATTGCAGGTCTGTTTTTTTCACAGTCACAATTCTGTTACAGTTATAGCCTTTTTGAGTGGGATGTTTAGGGCTCTGCTTCAGGATTGCCTCTTCTCGGCTCTGATTTAGTTCACCCGATGAAACAACAGATGAAAGCCACTCCTCATCTATATCAGCTTATTACGTCAAGAGAGTGGTGCTTTGCCCTGCCATTCAAAAGAAAGCTTCTTTTCAGCACTAAGGATAAAACAGGGCCCATGATGCTCAGTGTTTTGGGGTGAGGAGGAGGAGGAGGAGGAGAAGCGTCTAAAACAGCAGCAGCTCCCAGTTTTCCCCCCAAATGTTATCCTTCGGCTAAAGCACCCAACTCTCATCGCCCCAATCAACATCTCTTTGGCAATGATGGAAGATGAAGCTCAATGTGTTTGGGGGGCATTAAGTTGGCAACATTTGACATATAAAACTGCACAGTTGTTTTAACCGTTTTAAAATAGACAAGAGTTGAAAGGCAGGCCACAAGCAGGAAAGGAAAACTTCTTTCATTTGCTACCACAAGAACTGAAGTCAGAGCAGGAATCCCCTAACCTCATGTGAATTATCGTATCGGTTTTTGAAATAGTTCTAAACAATTTGCCTAAACGCAAGAAACTAAGGGCGGGTAATTTTAGTATAAAGAGAACTACCGATAAAGGAAAATGTTTGTAGCTCAGGATTGAAATGAAGGGTCCTTGGTGTTCCCTGAGCTTGTTTGTTTTCTTTCAGACATTTCAAACTAGGTAACATCATCAGTGCACATCTGCAAGAAAAGAACCAAGCTCAGAAAGCATGAAGGATCTCTCATAAAGAAAACTCATGCTATAAGGACCGAATCAGGATACGGAACGAGTTCCCATTCCTAGGAATAGTTGTATATCCCTAAATGTCAGGAATTAATAGAGAATTTATTTATTATCTAGTTAAGTCAGCTACGCTTAATTATTTGGTTCATGTGACCAGCATGCCATGGCAAATGTTATATCCCTGAGACATCACTGATGTCTTCTCCACTTCATCCTGTTCAAGTTTCCTTTTTGATTGTGGGTCTATAGGGAGATGAAAATAAATACAACAGAGGCAGCCTGCCTAAAGAAGATGCATTTTTGATGGACTTCTCCAGATCTAATTTATGTCTGGCTGCCAGAAAAAGGAGAGCTCCTCCTAAATTCTCTCATATTTGGCACACACTATGTGCTTGAGTGGGGAGGTTGGTTAGAGGCAACTCCTTCCCCCACAAAAAAATTGTTTTGACTTAGCATTGTCCCCCTTCTGTCCCAGAACTGCCCAAGTTTTCACGTTCACACAAGATTCTAACCCTTGACCCAATTAAAGATGTAAGTTAGTTTAGACTGGGATGGGGGGAAAATGTATATAATTCTCTCTGCATTGTTTCCAAGTCTTTTGTGGAACAGGACCTGAGTAAACCTGCAATCTAGGGTGTGAACTAAAAACAGAAGTTTTAATGTCTTCTGGTTATTTCTTAGATGGTGGCAGTATATTTTGAGTTTAGTTTGTTAAGATATTCAGGGCTGGTCTGACTTTGTCCATGCTGTGTGGGGGAATTCACTGAAGAAAGCAATTATATTTGGAAGACCTAGCAGTAAAAGGAAACCAGGCCATAAAAAAACATGGTGGCTGGACACCATCAAAGCTGACGCCAACCAGGGCATAGAAAAACTCAACAAAATAGTGCAAGATTGGAAGATGTGGTGAGACCTGGCCCATAGATTCTCCAAGAGGTAAGACTCGACTGAATGGATAACATCAAAATCATTCAGGGCTGAGAAAATGAGGAGCAAGAAAGAAGTCATCATTTCTAAGGTGAAGGGAGTGGTGTGCTTCTAAAAGACTAAAATAGGGTTGTGTCAAAATTATGTACTCTAAATCCAGTTTAAAGAATGGAAGATTTTTGAAATTGTCTACTAACAAATAGCATTTCGACAAAAGAATGAGTCACTTGAAGAGCAGCTGAGGCAATAATACACATCAACTTCTATTATATGCCTAAGGAGACTCTCAATCATCCAGGTCATGGTTGAACAAACCAATCAGGAAAAGATTCAGCAGTCCATCTGTATTTGAAAGACAAAGGCCACTCTTTTGAAGACAGCAAATTCCACATTCCGGAGAGAGAGGACTGCTGGTTTGAAAACGGGGTCAAAGAGGCCATCTACATTAAGACTGAATAGCCCTCTTTCAACAGAGGGAGGTCTGTTTACCTATCTCCTGCTTATAACACAGTCCTTTTAGCAGTTCCAAGAAGGTTCCACACTCATCTTATTTATTTATTTATTTATTTATTTATTTATTTATTTATTTATTTAATTAGATTTATATCCCACCTCTCTTCTCCGGTCAAGGGGAACGCGAGGCGGCTTACAACAGTTAAAATACAATACAATAAAAGTAACATTAAAATCTTAATACAGTAATTTAAAATATTTTACAACACAATCACACTCCAATCAATAATCATTCTTCCAAGCGGGGTGGGGGGGGGCATGAATCCAAAGCCCACTGACAGAGCCAGGTCTTAGTGACTCTGCGGAAGGGCAACAGATTAGGAATGGTTCTGATCTCCTCGGCTACTTGGTAGATTTGAATCTTGACTTGTGGTAAAGATTGATAAGGTATTAATAATAATATTACTGCTACTACTATTATAAAAAATTTTAATTGCCATGCTGCCCATCTCACTTGGGATTTGCCATTTTGACCATCAGTTTATAAAATACCCCTCCTCTCAAAATAAGCTTTTTAGTGGTATTTATAAAAAGGAATGGAAATGTTTATTTTTTTAAGCAGGAGCATTATCATGATGAAGGTAACATAAAACATTAACTGTAGGGAAAGAGAATGTTTAGTTAATAGTAATTTCTATGTTTTTTCACTTGGAGATAAATTATTTTGAATGAATTGTAAGTTGTTTCTCAGTACATGTAGGTAGAATGTAGCAGATGATTCTCTGTGCTTCATAGCATAAATCAGAGTTGTATAGTGTCTGAAGTATTGTATTCTAGGAATTTAAACTGGCAAATCAAAGTTCAATTTAGAAAATGTATATAAACACACAAGTCATGTAAACATGATTCTGAATTATGCACATAAAACAAAAAAAACCACACAAATAAAATAAACCATACAAAACCAAAAGAAACAAAAGCCAAAGCCAATATATCTAATTTTATTCAAGCTTGAAAACTCACTGAGACTGTTGAGAAATTGCCAGGCAGGCTGGAAGAAAGGAAAGGCTTAGCTTAGAGCCGCAAGTGGCACAAGCCTGACCTCCCGCAAGTCCATGAAGCCTTATCCGGTCATTTCCATGAGAAGGCAAGCAACCGGGGAAGATTCTTACAATAGAAGTGGCAAATAATAGAGATACTGGATTTCGTTGTTCATGAGTGGCTGTGGTTGCCTGCACCTGACTGTTATCCATGTAAAACTGCACTGAAATCACTGAGCCTTTATTCCAGGTTTCCAGGTTATCCTCAAGGTACAACAGGCCAGTTAGCAATAGCAATAGCCCTTAGACTTATATACCACTTTACAGTGCTTTACAGCCCTCTCTAAGCGGTTTACAGAGTCAGCC
>JANHGC010001719.1:172806-184132 GCA_027560395.1 Boaedon fuliginosus
GCGGCTGCATTCTGTACCAGTTGAAGTCTCCGAGTGCTCTTCAAGGGCAGCCCCATGTAGAGCGTGTTGCAGTAGTCCAAACGAGAGATGACAAGGGCATGAGCGAGGGCATGAGATAGAAATAGAGATAGAGATAGAGATAGAGGTAGAGGTAGAGGTAGAGGTAGAGGTAGAGGTAGAGGTAGAGGTAGAGACAGAGACAGAGACGACAGAGACAGAGATATATAGATATATAGATATAGATATAGATGTAAATGTAGATGTAGAATTAGATGTAGATGTAGCAATCTATATATGTGATATGATATAATGATATGATATATGATATTATTATAATAATTATAATTATATTGGACTGCCGAGGGAACTTGGTTCTACAATAGACCTGTGCAACCAGAATAAGGGGGTTCCTATTTACAACATAGTTGCAAACAGGAGTTTCAGCTCTTCCAAGAAGGCTGCACACCCATTGGTACTATTCAGGTCCCTTTCTGGGCATAGATAAACCTCCAAATGGCCTCAACGACTCTCATCAAGAGTGCTAATAACAAGGAATTTAAATCCTTCCATTCTCCATCCTTCAGTCACAACTGAAAAAGCTTCTTGGATGAGAAGTGAAACATTTCCAGTAAAAACAAAGGAAGTCCAATTGCCTTTTGAAAAAAAGCATCTTTGGGATGACTTCTATTACAGCAACGATTTCTAAATTTGTGCCTACATGTTTATTTGAATACACAATGTTAATATACATTTGCAGAATCTTTTTGGTTCTTTTATTTTGCTAATATGTGAATGTTCTGAGAAGGACAAAAGGAGGGAAAAAAAGCAGAGATGCCTCTAGAACAGCCAGCTGCACAAAGACATAAGGAAACTTGAGCCATTGGTCATGGCAGTGCCCGCAAGACAGATTATCCACTTAACACCCAACTGCAGAGAGGCACAGACTAAATGTCAAGTATCACCATGAAAATGAGTGGCCGGCACAAAGATTTTAAAGGAATACAAACTCTGATTTGGGTTCATGTTAGGATTTTAAAAAGGCTCACTATTTACTACTCTCTGTGCATAGCAAACAAAGCACATTTCAATCGCAAGTGTCATTTTCATTGTATTCTGCAGAATTTAAAAAATCAAATTGGTGCAGCAAGGTTATTAAAAAAAATGGGAAAGGATAAAGAGGACAGGATTAAGGCCAACTGGTGCCCTAAACACAGCCCAACACTGTTGCTCCTCACACATTCCATTGCTTAATTGACAAGACATAAAATGTTTTACAAAAAATGTAAAATGTACCAAATGTTTAAAATTTAGTACACTCACCATATAGAAGAAAATGGGTTTTACAATGCAGGTTGAAATCAAACATGGCAACCAAGGACAATTTAAAAAAAAACCTAAAGTCACGTGTGACAGGAAAAGAACTAAAAATATGATAACTGGGGACGGGGGAGTTCAGTGGTAGCCTTTTCTTTGCTTATTTTGCTTAAATATTACGGAGTCAGAAAGGACAAAGAACTGCAGGAGTCTGCAGAGACTGCGGCCACAGTTAGGGTACCAGATGCTTCAGATGAATGATTTCTTCCTCTTTTTTTTTACATTTTAGTTCTGCACAGAGAAGGAGGGAGAAGTGATAGTTGAGAAAACAGGTCCTAAAGGTCTCTAGGCTGGCCCAAATGCTGGCCCAGTACTTCAATCAGACCCTTCTGTTTTCCTACTATTTCTATTCTGTTTACCCAAGTAACTCTAAAAGAATAGTGGTACAGTCATACAGGCAACCAACAGCAAAGGTCAAGGCAGCAAAGTCAGTCAGGGCCCCTGAAAGTAACCAACACTGACTGTGAGTTAACCAGGGCCATTTGGATCAAGGGAGGGCTCAACTACACAAACAGAGCTACTGATCGCTACCAAGAGTTGTTGGAGGAACGGCTTCCTTCAGAGGTTATGGGTGGTCCATCACTGGGGACTTTTAAGAAGCAACTGGACAGCCACTTGTCTGAAATGGTACAGGGTCTCTTACTTGAGTAGTGGGTTGGACTAGAAGACCTTCAAGGTCCCCTGTGGTTACAGAGTCTTTGTTCCAGGAGCTCAACAGTATTTGACCACTTAATGCAGTTGCTTGAAAATGATCCAAAATCTTTACAATTTAAAATTTGAAAGATGGAATATGAGAAATATAGATCATTTGTTGCAATGTAAGAGAAGGTGATAAATTACTAAACTTGATTCTATTTGTGACGAAGAGGAAAGTTGTTTACATGTTTATTTTCTTTCTCTTAATTATTTTGTTTCTTTTTTATTTCTTGTTTTTCCTTTTCTGCACCCTCTGTTTTTTTACTTTTACTTTTTCTTTTTTACTGTGCATTAGTTGCATTGATGTAATTGTATTTTTTAAATAAAATTACTATTTAAAAACAAAAATCTTCCTACATGGTGTTAATGACAGCAGGCTCTTGTAGAAAGAAGCAAAGTCTTGCTGGATACTGTTAATGTGAGTGGATTGCACTGAGATTCTTCAGGATCACTAACAAATCTTAGAGTGGGGGGCAAAGAAGAGAAAGGGATGGATGCACGTGATCTTTAATGCACAAGACACAAGTCTGCAACAGACTTGATTTAGAAAGAGGGAGCTTTACTATTGATGGAAGGGCTAGAAGAAGAAAAAACTGTGGCTTCCTTCCCAGTTTTAACCTATGAAAAGTGGAATTATTTAAAAGAGGATGGAAGCCAAGGCTCATGAGATTTTTCATTATGGATGAAAGAATTTGCAATGAGCTGCAGCAGGGTGCCAATAAAATCTAGCTGCCCTTCCTTTCCGAAGATTTGCCTTCTGCCAGCATACTGGAATTAAGATGCCAAATTATCATTAACACGTGAACAGAGGCCACAGGGTGTTTGGAATATTAATGGCATATATTCAGACTAGGAAATTTGAGCAGACAGAAAACAATTGGAGAAAATATGTCACCATTGTATACTTCTAACAGGAAGCGCTAGAATGAAGCTGTGACTACCTAAACCTCAGATGAGCCTTTAACAGAAAAGGTCCTTCTCTCTGTCTCTGCCCTACAGCAGCTACTTTACAAAGGACAGTTGTCAAACTGAGAGCCAATTTAGTGCGGTGATAAGGTGCTGGACTAGAAACCAAGAGACTGTGGGTTCTGCTGCTCCACTAGGCATGAAGCCAGCTAGGTGATTTTAGGGCAACAATTTAATCCACTGTTGTTGTGGGGAAAATAGAGGGACGGGGAGCATTAAGTATGCAACTTTGAAATGTTAAAAGAGGCATATAAATCTATTTCAAATACAATTTTGCACCTACACAAGTACTTTAAATCTGAAGGATTGTTTATTCCCAAACCAGTTTGTGTGTGTGTGTGTGTGTGTGTGTGTGTGTGTGTGTGTGTGTATACGCACATGAAAAGAGAGAAGTTACTGTATCCATCAGGAGTGAGAATCTGATCAAGAGATTAAGTGGATCCAATTAGTTAACTTAAAGAGTCATTTAGGTAAAATGGGTGGTATGTAAATTTAATTAATAAATAATAGGCAGCCTTCAGTCTTATATTCAAACGCTTCTTTAAATTAGATCAGGGCCATTTATCCCTCCCTAGTAATCCACTTGTAAACAAAAAAGTGTGTGTATGTGTGTGAGAGAGAGAAGGGGGGGAGAGAATAGATCAGGGGCTGGCGGCCCGTGGGCCGGATGCGTCACGCTCAGGCCACGTGCACCCCAGCTCCGCGAAGGGAAAAAGCATTGCAACATGTCACATGATGGCAGCGTGCAGTGGCGAGTTTGACACCCGTGGAATAGATGTTGGAAAGGCACTAAGAAGTACATGATGGGGCTAGTCACTGGTCTCACCTACAATAAATGTTAGCCATGTCTATTTCTAATATATGGTTGAAATGGTAAACCACAAAAAGATAACAGATTTTGAAAGAAAAATATTTCTAATTTCTAATGCTGTAGTTCCTTCTACCAATGAAGATTTAAGGAAAACCTTTGGCTTCCTAGTTAAAGTATAGAATCTCCTATCACAACATGTATTAATGGCTGCCAGCTTGGGAAACTTTAAATGAAATTTTAGGCAAATTTATGAAGAGGAAGGCTATCAATGGCTATAAAGTATGATAAGTATCACTGTCAGAAGCAGCTCTTTGAGAACATTTGTCTTTTATGCTTGGTTTGGGGCCCTTGACCTCAAGAAGGCCTTTTGGTCTAATCCAGGATTTCTGCCTAAACTAATGAGAAAACTGACAAATAGTAGGTACTTGTTATAAGCATTGCTGAGACTAGTAAAAGACTTAAATTATATATCGTATCATTAAGTATTAGTTGTATTTCATTTTTAAACTACTGGAGGTCCAGAAATAATAAGGGCAGACTTTTTGGATGCTCAGCTATATTATCACTGTTTCCAGCACTCTCCCATATGCTGGGGTTCTCTACATACAGTATGTTGGACTGACACACCTATTATTTCTATCCCACCACATGACCTACAGTCATGGATAATTTTACAGTTAGGTCCCACAGAGTTGGCCTGCTACGGGTCCCGTCAGCCAAACAATGTCGGCTGGCAGGCCCCTGTGCTAAGGCCTTCTCTGTGGCAGCGCCAACCCTCTGGAACCAGCTCCCGGTTGAGATCAGGACCATCCCCACCTTATTGGCCTTCTGTAAAGCCACAAAGACCTGGCTCTGTCGGAAGGCCTGGAATTAATATGCCCCCTCCTCCCCCTTGGATGATAGTGACTGTGATTGTTGTTGCTTTTTCTTTTTCTTTTGTAATGTTTTGTTTTTATTATTGTAAGCCACCTTGAGTTCCCCTTGATCGAGGAAATAAGGTGGGGTATAAATCTAAATAAAAAAATAAATAAATAAGTGGAAAATTATTTTCATCAATTAATGTTTCCTTCTGTTTTCCCAGCATCATCTCCTCCATCATCCAGATGACTTTACCCATTTTCTTGGCAGTAGTTTTGGAGACCAAGAAGCGCAGGGATAAAGAAGAATGTATAAAGTGAAAGCATGCTTCCATGTTCATATAGATAAAGACTCTTTGGACCTCATCAACATGCTTACAGGGATATCCTTAAATTATTAAACCTGTGGCTTGAGTAGCATAAGAAAATACATAGTGACATACATAATAAGGAAATGTGAAATACTGGTCTTTTTAAAGCAGGTCCTATTTACTTTGTAAACAAAGATATAATATAAAAAAATCTCAATGAAATGAGAATTTTCAATAAAATATTGCATACCAACAAAATGTGTGTATTGAAATGAAGTATGGACAAGACAAATAATGAAACTACATGCTTTTCTTCTCCTTTCCACTCCCTTTGTGTCTTCTTTTCCTGTCTGTCTTGAGTCTTTTTAAGATTAAAGTGTTTTCCTGTTTGGTTGCTCATTACCTACACAACATTGCTACTTGAAATATTCTTTCACCTGAGAAAATGTAAAACTACCTGGTGTCAAGGACTGATTTTTTCTGGGTTTAAGTATAGTAGATTTTGTTTGCAAGAATAGCCTTTCCAGCTCATGGCTTTGGGTCTTCTTTTTTGAATGGTTAATCCTACATTACCTTGCAGGGAAATATTTCTTTTATGTAAAGATGACATACTTCTGCTATGCTGGGACTGATGGAAGGTGTAGGCTTTGCTTCTATCAGGTGAGTAACTTCTGCTGCTGACACTGGAGCCAGATCTGCTGTGAGGAGATTCTCTCCGGCCAATCGGCGATTCTCTGAAGTAAGGGGAATCCCTTTTATGCGGGGAGCGATCTCTTGCATACTGAGGATATATGGGTTTCCGTCGTATGCCATCTCTTTAAAAATCATTGTAATAAACAAATAAAAACATTCATTTATTCAGCAAGAGCGCCAAGTAAAGACCAATCTTCTTCTGAATCTTTCCTTAGAGAAGGTTCTCAATTCTCTAACCGACAAGGGAGAAATACAATGAAAATCAGGATTTTTTAAATTAAAAAAAAGCAAATAATTTAATCATTTGAACAAAAAAAAAAATATCAACGACGTGTATAATGGAAAGTATTACAGGGTAAGAGGCAAGTTCAAATTTTGAGCTGTCTCAAAAATAATTACTGTTCCATTGCTAATTCATTTCAGGAATCTGGAAGATTTTTTAAATATATATTTTACATTTTTAAATATTTTCCCATTAAGAAAAAAGGACTTTATAGATATTTATGACTGAAAATCTTTTTTATATTTTCTTGGATTGTAGTAACAATTGTCTAAATCCATTTACTAAGCAAGCAGAACATTTCCTGATGCAGCTCTATGTTTTTATCAATCATTATTATGTTTTACCCTTATGGAAGTCATTGTTCAGAGAAAAAAATATGAGGTTTCCTTTATTTCACACTATTTCATACTTTTATATAATGACCAATTTAAATCCAATGTAAACAAAATTCTACTCACTAGAAAACTAACTAGCCAAAGTTAACATTGTCTCTGGCCATTAAATCAAAGCACAATATACTAGGGAAAAATACATAAGGATAATAAACAAAACTTCAAACTGAAGGGATACACATAAAATTAATAAATGTGCAAACCCACACTAAGTAGATCCAGATTAGGGCTGTCCATTACAGCTAGGAAATAGGTGAAGGGATACTTTTCAATGTATTGAAGAATTCTTACCTCCTCTCTAGGCTTTTACAGCTATTTTTTTGCATGCAATAAAAAGGAACTATTTAAAACAACCTGAAACCCAAGTTATTTAAATGCTTATTTTGTCTCTTTCAAGTATATGTTGTTAAGTGCATGACCTCCAGAGAGTAACACAGATTCAGCCACTGAATTAAAGGTAAACAGAGGAAAAATGACCTCTAGCATATACTAGCGACTCTTCAGCTTTGAAACAAACATAATTTGCATGAAGCTTTTTCCAAGGTTGCAGCTAACAATAAAACAATCACAGTAATGGCATTAACAAGATAGACCCTGAAAGTAATAAAACCAAATACTTGACTCCAATAGATAGAAATTCAATTGAAGAGGTTTCTGTAACAACCAAAGTACAAATCTGCAATCTTTGTACTTCGGTTATTAAGAGTATAATTCAACTTCAACCCAACAAAAGGCAATGACCCCAGCACTGTCTGGAAGCTCCCCTCCAGATTAAAGAGAGGACCAGTTTGTTCCATACAGAGTCTGCCCACAAATGCTGATCTCCAGCTGATTTGAGGGCACTGGGAATCATTTGTCTACACTGAGCCATGGCTGAGCATCTTCAGATAGCAGATTCACCTACTTCCTCTCTTAACTTCTCCAGGAAGTTGCTTATTACTGGTTTTCTGGATGTTACGAACCTTCTTAAAGACAGGTTCACTCATGCCAGGAAAGGTTTTTTTCTATTCTGGATAAAATGAGTTTAATGTTAAGTTTAAGGATGAAAAAGAGAAATTTTATTTTCTGGAAAACAACAAAAGGCAATTGAAGGTTGATTTTGGAAACTTAAAGGCTAAGTTAAAGGGCTCAATGGATCCCTTAGGGCAGAAATAACTAAAACTAAACATTTCCAATAACCATGGGTCAGACCTGCATCCTAGCTTGCAGGAATTTTATTCCATCCTTCCTTACAAAAGAGAATAAGCCCTTGCATTTATTGTAGTATTTTAACACCACTCTATCTCCTATGTTATTAGATGGTGTAACGGTCATTAAAAACAAAATCAATCCCAATAAAATAATAATATCACATCAAAGGCATAAGCAGTATAGCAAATTAAAATACAGGTAGTCCCCACTTAATAACTCTAAGTAGGACCAGAATTTCCTTTGCTAAGCAATGTGGCTGTAAAGGGCAACAGCACGGGATTGCATTGCTTAGTGATAGCAATCCTCGCAGTCCCTGGTTGCCATAGTTTATTTTATTTATTTTTATTCGATTTATACCCCACCTCATTTCCCCGGTCAAGGGGAACTCGTTAAGCAGGTAATTAATTATCCCATTATCACAAGTCATTAAAAAAGGACTTTGTGTGATTGTGACTTCCGAATTCCTGCTGGCTTCCTTATTGACTTTGCTTGTGAAAAACTGGCAGGAAAGATCAGAAATTGTGATCATGTAACATGTGGACAGTGTGATGGTTTTAATTCCAGACCGGTTAAGATCCTGTGACTGCCGGGTGTGTGTGTGTGTCCCATCCGTAAGGATGGCTCATAATTACCACTACTTCAGCACTTTCATAAGTTCGTACAGCCACTGAACGAGGGCCCATTAAGTGAGGAATACCCATATCCCAAAATGTATACTTTCATTGCATCCTGTCAACATTTCATTGCTTTAAATTTTCTCTGTTTTGGTATCTTACTTAATTCTGAAACTAAACCAGTAAGCAAACATATATTTTTCAAATTTAAAAGCCTGAGATATTTGCCTCTTTCAAATCATGTGATATTTCATCTATGCTTTGCTTCTCAGGATTCATTAGCCCACTTTTTTGGGCAACCATGTCACTGAAGACTTCAATTTGCTGGACTCTCCTGGGTGCCTACATTCAAATGTCAGAGCACCACTTAATTTAAATGTTCACAAACTGTGTTCCCATTTTTGATTCTAGAGACTTCAGAACTTTATGTAGCTAAATTGAAAAACAATACCTATAATCAGGTGGCCGACTATCAGAATGGTCTTCTCTTGACCATCTGTATCCTGGATCATCCTACAATGGAATATTTCAGCAGAAAGAAAAAATTAGTTTCAAGAAGCTAATAGCAATAAGATACTGTGAAATACCACTGAACTATTTTTTTTATAATTTCTTCAAAAAATATTGATTAAAAGAAATTTAACATGCCACTAAAATGTATTTAATGTATTTTAAAGGGAAAAAGAAATATCAACTGAACAAATATTAAATGCAAAAATAAGAGGCTGATTTGTCATATTGCTGTACAAGAAATAGCCAATATATCATTAAAACAGATTGGTGATTGCCATGTATCCAATGCCGTTATTGGGCTTCAGACAGAATCTGTGAATGAATTTTCTTGCTCTTCTGAAGCCCACTGCTCCTTCTCATGTTTTCTCCAGAGAGATGGAAGCTTTAAACATTAATCGTCAAGATTTCAAAAACACAGTTGCTTTAGTACACTATGTTCATAGAGTTACAGTATGAACTTTAAATATCCAAATTATTTTTAAGCGCTATTAATGTAACACCAAGCTGTACCTAACAATTGTGGAACACTTAACTTCCAGCCATATATTCAACAGGAAAGGGAAACTCACAATTCTATGGGGTAGTCCACTTCTTCGTTCGTGGGCAAAACCTCGACCTTCACCATAGTCTCTATAGCCTACATGAGCATGGCCATATTCATATCTACTATAGTTTCCTTCACCAGATCTTTCTGGAAGTGGTGGTTTCTTGGATGCAAAACTGACTACTCGGTGGTAGTCATCCTAAAACAGTACCAATCATTAAAAATTATAAATATAAAAATAATCTCAAAGATTAATACGGATATTGAAGTTTCAATAAAGCCAGTAAATACATTAGAAATCAATATTTCTTGTTTTAGTTCATGCCTCTTATTAAAGAGCAGATGAAGTAGCCTGAATTTAACAAGATGGAAAATGTCTATTTAACTGAACAATAGATTATGATACTAGGCTCATAAAAAAATGAACAAATACTTGAACTAATTGTTTTTCTACAAGTTTAGTATCAACTACCATATTATAAAATCTTTACCATTATTTGAAAATTGTTTAGAAAAAATTTAAATGACCTAGCTGTAACTTGTTCGGATTAAAAACACTAATAGTTTATATGGAAAAATAATGGCACATTAAACAAAAAAATATTTTTCTGTACAAAATAACCATTGCTTTTGGCATCATCCTGAATAAACATAGACTTTCTAACAGAATACAAAGAATGGTGGTACAAATTTGAGACTGCTCTCTGAGCTATCCAATGAATTAAAAAATCTTCCTCTGAAAAGAGAAAATGACTAGTTTATGCGGGTAAAAAAATCAAACCAAAAATAAGGTACAGGCCAGGGCTTCTAACAACCACCTCCCTATTTTCTCTCCCCTCCAGTTTAGGGATACCTACATTTACCCCAGCAAAACAGGTTACAGTGTGCAACAGTATTTTGAGGCAGCTGGAAACAATGCCTTGGAGAAAGGAAGCTTGTTTTTTTTTTTTAAAAAAAAGCAAAGCAAAGCAAAGCAAAGCAAAAAATAAAGCCAAACTCAGCTCATCTATATTAGAATCCAACAAAAAAACCATGGATAGGGAAGAGATTCCAATTAATAATTATTTTGGTAAGGATAATTAGGTCAGTTTGTCCTGCCTTAGCCAGTAAAGTCAACTTCGTGACTTTGAGCCAGTCACTGTCAGCCCAACCCACCTCACAGTGTTGTTATTTGAGGGAAAATAGGAGGAAGGTGTGTGTTGGATATGTTCACTACTTTAAGTTATTTGTAAAAATAATAAAGGCTGGATACAAATAAACAAACCATTACCACACTGGATGAGGAGAAGCAAAATGAGCAAGGCTATATCATGATCATGGGTGGAGTTAGGATTTCTGTTACTTCTCAAATTTTAAAAGGAACTTTTGTGTATGTGTGAGAAGCGGTGGTAGACAGGGATGCTATACTGATTTTTATCCACTGATATGGAAGAGAATGCTGTGAATTGCGGACACAGATTGGATATAAAGGATTTGTTTCTCCTTGCTTATCCATTCTAGGGTACGTAAGAGGCTCACAGGATCAAGATAAAAGCTCGATTGAAAAGCATTTTACAAAGCCCAACATAGGTATTTAAGAAGGACCATATTAGGAATGGTACCAAGTTTTATAAAACAGCAGTGTAGGCCTCTTAATTGAGTGTCCATCCATGTGTGTACTGTAATCCCCATAGGTTTGAGATCATAAATTTAAATTCCTGATCAACAGCTAAAAAGATTAAAAAGAGGAACCCCATAACTATTAGCGATCTGCTTACATCAGGACGTGGAGGAAGCTTTTCTCGTGGTAATCTTTCATATTCATACCGCTCAGACCACATTTCATCTCTTCTATATGACACTAAAAATAAAGATGTCATCAATTAAAGATATATGTTTAACTATTTGTTAATATGAACTAAACGAAATACTTCTATGTATTAATGTTACCGTGAAAGACCGAAATCTGGAGAATGTCGACTTTCACTGGTGAATGTCGACAAACACATAGTTGCGCTAACAGTCGTTACCGTGAAAGACCGAAATCTGGAGAATGTCGACTTTCACCGGTGAAAGACCGAAATTGGAGAATGAGTTTTTTA
>JANHGC010001722.1:19524-30053 GCA_027560395.1 Boaedon fuliginosus
GTCTTCGGACAGCGCTGGCTCTTCGGCTTTGAAACGGAGATGAGCACTGCCCCCTAGAGTCAGGAACCGACTAGCACTTATGTGCGAGGGGAACCTTTACCTTTTACCTTTAAGTGAATCACTGCAGTTGATAAGTTAGTAACCCGGTTGTTAAGCGAATCTGGGATTAACTTTCCTAGCCAGAAGTTTGCCAAATATGATCCCATGACCCCGGGACACTGCAATGGTCATAAATACGAACCAGCTGCCAAGCATCTGAATTTTGATCACATGATCGTGGGGATGCTGCAAAGGTTGCCATTGTGAAAAAGGGTCGTAAGTCACATTTTCTAGTGCCTTTGTAACTTTGAATGGCCGCTAAACGAACTGTTGTAAGTCGAGGACTACTTGTATTAATTTTCTACTTTGTTTTCTTCTATTGTCATTTTCTACAGCCGTCTCTGCCAACTAAAATAAGTAGAACTGTATTTGTAATTGCTTCCCCACTCAGGGCATTTGGGAAGAGGCAAATGGGTTTTAACTCAGGGGTCTCCAACCAGCAAAGCTGGCTGGGGAATTCTGGGAGTTGAAGTCCTCCAGTCCTTCAAGTTGCTATAGTTGGAGGCTCCTGTTTTAACTCACAGCATTCAGTCTAAAACTGAAATTGCACAGGGTCTGAGGGAACGAAATGTTGCTCTTCCCTGCCACCTGGTGGCTGGCGAGGCACCATGATGCAAGTTGAATCCAAAATATGAGATACAGGGAGAGTCTTCAACTTAAGATCACAATTGGGATCAGAATTTCTGTTGCTACCGTAAGCAAGTCGGTTGTTAAGTGAGTCATGACTGATTTTACAATCAGTCTGCCATCGTTTTGGCATCGTTGCTAAGCAAATCATTGCAGTTGTTAAGTGAATCTCTTGGTCATTAAGCGAATCCGGCTGCTCCTATTGATTTCTCCTGTCAAAAGCCAGCTGGGAAGATCGCAAGTGGCAATCCCACGAACCCAAAACTCTGTCCCTGCCTAAATACATTCTGGTTGGCAAGCACCCAAATTTTGATTACGTGATTGTGAGGATATTCCATTGGTCATAAGTGTGAGGATCGGTTAGAAATCACTTTTTTCAATGCTGCTGTATCTGCAAGCAGCTGCTAAATGAAGGGTTATAAATCGAGGGTTATCTGCAGTTGCATTCCCAAATAATTAAGTGTGATCATTCCTAAGCAAAGTCGGCATTTATCTGGAGAATAGAATAGAATAGAATAGAATAGAATAGAATAGAATAGAATAGAATAGAATAGAATAGAATAGAATAGAATAGAACACAACACAACACAACACAACACAACACAACACAATGCAATAGAACGTTATTGCCACTTTAAATGTACACTAATCAGCATACATTAAAATGAAATTTTGTTGCAGCTCTCAAAAGATAACCATTATGCATAACCATTATTGCCGCCTCGAGTTCCCCCTTGGGGTGAAGAGAGGCGGGTTATAAATCTAATAAATAAATAAATACATAAATATACCCACATACCCACATTACATTTCTCAGGAAGAGTTATCTGAAAACCAAAAGTGTATGCCCAGTGGCATTTTATGGAAGGATTGAGAGAAGAAGCTGTTCTCTGGTGCGGGAAGACATAATTGTGAGAAATTCTCAAATACAGGTGGCCATTGCTTAATAACCGGCTGCTTAGCAACCATTCGAAGTTACAACAGATTTGTTACTTACAACCTGGTTTCAGAGTTCTGATGGCTGCCCACTCCCACATGGTCACATGACCCCATTTTGACCACTTGGCCACTGATTCATCTTTACGGCCAGTTGCACTATTCTGTGAACACACAACTGGCCATACACCACCATGATTTACGTGATTTTTTTGCCAGTTTCTGGCCTCTTTGGCCAGTTTCTGGCAAAAAACACTCATAGAAACACATTGATTCATTTAACTAACACGGCACCTGCTTAACGATCATCACATTTACTTAAAGAATCCAGCATTCACTTAATGATCATGGCAAAAAAGTCATAACGTTTTCAATCATATAGGTGCCTTGACTCGACCTACCATGACAGAAATTCCAGGATCCATTACGCCTTAACTTGAGGGCCACCTGTAGATAGGATGCTTTCGTGTGCCAATAGATTCCACAATTTTCTGAAAAGGAGGGAGTGGGGAGTCAACATCTTGTCCTTGGCTGAAATGGCCTTTGATGAAATCACCTGGTTGAATGCCACAAAGAGTCCGAGTCATCATTTTGTGTCCTTTGACAGGAACATCGCAGGGCTGAACGTGCTGAACAACAGCGAGTCCGCACTGAGAAAGAACGGGAACGACAGGCCAAGCTTGCTGTGAGTATCATAATATTCTAGGATGGAACAGGAAAGAGTGTAAAACTGATGATGATGATGCACTGATGATATCACCTAGTTGGGTAGTGAGATGTCTGCAAACAAACAATCAAGCTCAGAGGACACCAGGAACTCTACAGGGTATAAAGCCTTTGAAATCTTAGCAGGTATTAAGGTTTAAATTTATTAATTTAGGTTCTTCATTTTTAGTTTTTTTCCAAATCAGCTAGGTATATTTGGTGTTTAATAGGTGAGAAACTACAATTTAACCCTGAATCACATGAGAAATCATTGTTATATAACTCAAGTCTGGAAATAGCCAGGGAGTTTTTTTTTTATTGGAATCCTTGGCTAAAACAAGGAATTAACACTTTAAATTGGTTGATTTTTAGTGGTTATTTTAATTTTTTTTTAAGATTGTCTTCTGAATTTGAACTGCCTTCAATACATGATTGATAATTTAATGCAAACATTAACTTAAAAGTATGGCACCTATGCTTAGCAAACTTGGAGATATTTTAATTTTAAATTCTTTAGAAAAGTGGTCCCCGACCCCAACCTTTATGACTTGGCAGCCCAGCAGGAGGGGAAAGGGGAACCGGACCACGCAAGTCAAGCTGCGCATGTGCACACTGCCCCACCACTCATACAAGTCAAGCTGATCACTTGCATGCATGTGCCAGACCTCTGCTTGTGCGGCCTGGTTTCAAATGGGCTACAGCCTCGTAGAGGGCCATAGCCCAGGGATTGGGGACCCCTGCTTTGGAAGATGGTGCAGTAGAATGGGAGCCAAGAGTTCAATTTTATAAGATAAGATAAGGTAAAATGAAAGTATTATCTTGGTTTTGTTTTTTTATTTACGGAATGAAGTATCAAAATATCCAATTTTGGAAAAATCAACCAGTCTAGTATTTAAAAGGTGAAACATACTTATGATTTAAAAATGAAGTTAATTCATGAGAAAACATTGTTCCAGGTCTATAGGAGCCTGGAAAAATATTTAGAAAGAAATGATCAGTAGCCTTCTTATATTGGTGGGTTAAGACTGACCCATATGCTGACAATTTGTGGAAAGTCTTGGAAGGATACACTAAAGATTTTTGGAAATCCTTGCCCAGCCTGGAGTCTCCATAGTTTTCCATCTGATAAAGAAGCCACGTTGATAGTTCTTCCAAAGATGGAGCAGGGAAAGCACCTTTAAATAATGTTCTCCACGGTGTCCTCCTTTTCAGGAAGAAAAGATGAGGAAAGAAGAAGAGGAGGCCAAGAAAAGAGCTGAAGATGACGCTAAGAAGAAGAAAGTGCTGTCCAACATGGGAGCTCACTTTGGTGGATACCTGATCAAGGTAAGCTTGTGGTGGCTTCACTTGGGAGGGAACCACAATTTCATTTTTATTCTTTCAGGCAGAGACGTCAAGATGAAGCTGCACTTTAAAGTAGTATTGCAAAATATAATCCCATAAGAAATGTTCTGTCTGTTATGGTAGGCGACACAATCAAGTGGTTTTGATTTGATGGATTACATGATGAGGAGTAGAACCCTAATCTTATTCTCCAGGTACTCAATAGAAATATATATATATAGTGTCTAAGGAGTAAACTACAATTTCGAGAAATGGGTACCATTGTACGACTTTTGGCAAAGATACCCCTGAGATCTTAAATAGTAAGGCTACTTTGGCATGAGCTTATGAGCAAATGTCAACATCTCATGAGATTTAATAACCTTTTTTTTTAAAGGGCAAGCAGCTGCATCTCGGAAAATGTTTTATATAAGTGATTGCACATTTCTAGAAAAGCAACTGTTCCTGCCTCCAGACTCAGTCTCTTCTCAATGGTGCTGCTGCAATTTTGAGTCCTGTAGCTTTGATGCTTCAGTTCATTGGGGGCTGCAACCAGCATCTTTAACAGTAGATTAGTAATCCTGGGCAGGCACTGGCACCTAGAAGGAGAAAGAGGAAATGCATGCCTAGACATGGTTTGCTCTCATCCCAAGAGGTTGGTGGTAGAGCAAGGCAGGTAGCTGGAGAGAGGTTAGCCAAGGGATGGGGCTCGCTTGCCTAGAAGGCAGCCTGTCCAACTGGACATTATTCTGGGACATTCTGGTTTGTTCCTTTTTGTTCTGTAGAGGGAAGTGTTAATACCACTTTATAATGTCTTGGTAAGACCATAGTTGGACTATTACATCCAGTTTTGGTTGCCACGATATAAAAAAGATGTTGAGACTTTAGAAAGAGTGTAGAAAAGAAGCTAAACATATGAAGAAGGGTTGCAGCAATTGGGTATGTCTAGTTTAATGAAAAGAGGGACTAGGGGTGACATGATAGCAGGGTTCCACTATCTAAAGGGCTGCCACAAAGAAGAGGCAGGGGGGTCAAGCTTTTCTCAAAGCACCTGAAGGCAGGACAAGAAACAATGGATGGAAACTAATAAAGGAGAGAAGCAACCTAGAACCAAGAAGAACTTTCCTGACAGTTAGAACAATTAATCAGTAGAACTCCTTTGCCTTTAGAAGTTGTGGATGCTCCAACACTGGAAGTTTTTAAGAAGAAATTAGACAACCATTTATCTGAAATAGTGTAGGGTTTCCTGCTTGAGCAGGGGGTTGGACTAGAAGACCACCAAGGCCCCTTCCAACTCTGTTATTCAGTTATTTTGTTTTTCAGGCAGAGCAAAAACGTGGAAAGCGGCAGACCGGCCGAGAAATGAAGGTCCGGATCTTAGCAGAGCGACGAAAACCTTTGAACATAGATAGCTTAGGCGAGCAACAGCTGAGGTGGGACCCAGAGGAGAACTCTGTGTGATCACATTCCTGGAGGGAGGGTTGTATAGGAGATCTCCTGGGCTGAAGGTTGGTGTGGCATTACCAGAGGATCGTATTTTCCTGTGTCTCCAGGGAAAAGGCCAAGGAGCTCCATGATTGGATCCATCATCTAGAATCAGAGAAGTTTGATCTGATGGAGAAACTCAGACGTCAAAAATATGAGGTGAGAAGACAAGGGGTTGGGGAGGAGAAGGAGGAAAGCAGCCTTTCATCCTTTCTTGCCATTGAAATCAAGTGAATCATTGCAGTTGTTAAATAAGTAACATGACAGTTAAGAGAATTAGGCTTCCCCACTGACTTTGCTTATCAGAAGATCGCAAAAGGGGATCACACGTCTCCAGGACACTGCAACCGTCACAAACACCAGTCAGTTGCCAAGTGTCCGAATTTTGATCATGTGGCCAGATGATCTTGCAATGGTCATAGCTGGAAAAATGTCGTAAATCTCGTTTTTTATGCTGCAACTTTGAACGGTCACTAAAAGAATGGTTGTAATTTGAGGATTTCCTATATACAGAAAGGCCTGTTGGAGAACACACCATGTGGAATAAGGAACTGTTTTAGAAAGTCCAAAGAGTCTAAATACAGGTAGTCCTCGGCTTCATTTAATGACCATTTGAAGTTGAAAAAAGTGACATGGCCATGTTTTTCACATGCATTATCCCCATGTTCATGTGATCAAAATTCAGACACTTGGCAAATGACTCATATTTATGATGGCCACAGCGTCCTGGGATCATGTGATTCCCCTTTTGCAAACTTCTGGCAAGCAAAATCACTGCGGAAGCCAGATTCATTTAACAACCGTGTCACTAACTTAATGACTGCAGTGGTTGACTGCGGCAAGAAAGGTTGTAAAATGGGGCAAAACTCACTCAACAAATGTTTCACTTAGCAAGAGAAATTTGGGGCTCAATTGGGGTGGTAAGTTGAGGGCTACCTACCCTCTATTCTCTCAAGTACCTCAAGGCCACAATTAACTCCACCATCGTCCATCTGTTATAACGACCAAAGAATCCGATACATAAATATCCTGTTGCCTGGCCAGCCTGTTTTGATACCAGCCATCTTCCTCATATCTGCCTGCGTATTATTATCTACCCAGCTTCTGTTCTTACTGCCAGTCTTAGCTAAATTTGTCATAAGTTCTGTCAAAAAAAAAAGAATTACTTGGATACATTACTGAGTAAGCATGGTGAACTATTTATAGTTGCTTATATAAAAAGCAAACATTAAAAGCCAGTTATTCTTAAAAATGGAGCCTTCTATGATGCTGAAATCGTACTAACATCACTTCCATTCTGTTTATTTTTTTCTTCTTCCTCCAGATCAATGTTCTGTACAATCGCATCAGCCACGCCCAGAAGTTGTGAGTAACCTGTGTGTGAATGGGAACAACATAACCCCAACAACTTTTCTAACTCAAATTCCCCTTTTCCTTATTTTCATACCCACAACCATGTGTATTTTTACCGGTGGAATAGAAATATTTCTAATGTAGGACTAGATGAGCCAGACTAGACAGTGTTAAATTCATGTTCTGAGACAAACTGCATATCTTTCTTCAATTATATAATTTCTAGACTACCATGTGCTTTGGTTGCTATGCTTTCTTTTCTTTTCTTTTCTTTTTTACTTTGCATGTTTTTTACAGACTAATCAATGGCACTTTTTCCATAGCCACAAAATGGTATAACAGAGCCTATTGGTGCTAAGACTTGTGGGAAATGAAATTCTTTTCAGAACTGTTACCTACACAAAACCCATGAAGAAAACTTAAATTTCCTATGAGCTATTGGGCTCATCTTGCTAAACTCCTTCTGATTTGTTTGGGCATGAGAAAAAATGATCCTTTTGGTTACCAAGGGTCTCACTACTGGATGCCTGTAAGTAAACATTGTTCCTCCCCTTAAAGTTGGCTGAAGACTATGTCACTTTAATCTGGTGTTTCCCAACCTTGTCAGCTTGAAAATGTGTGGACTTCAACTCCCAGAATTCTTCAGTCAGCAATTCAAGGTTGGCTGGGAAATTCTAGGAGTTGAAGTCTATGCATCTTCATGGCGACAAAGTTGAGAAACTCTAGTTTAGTCTAACCTATTGGAGACAGCTGAATCAGGAAAGTTTGTCCTAGGGTTGGGGGAGTGGGGGCGGAAATGAACAGATTACTTTGTTCTAATCCAGATATTTCGATTTTTGTAAAACAAGTGTTTAAATTTCAAGGTCCTATCATGGAAATGTGAATGAAGATGCATTTGAGTTACAAAGTTATTCTGCTTCATTCTATTTACAAGGAGAGAGAGGAAGCCCACATTCCAATGCATTTTCCCTATCATACACCCTATTAGCTCCACTAAATATATGCATTTGCATTTACCTGATAAGGTGGTGCCATGGCTCAGTGGTTAAGACACTGGGCTTCTCGGCTGCAAAGCCGGCAGCCTAGGTTCAAGACTTCAGCGCCATACAATGGGGTGAGCTCCCGTTCTCGCCTCAGTTCCTGCCAACCTAGAAGTTTGAAAACATGCAAATGCGAGTAGATAAATAGATACCAATTTGGTGGGAAGGTAACACGACTCTGTGACATCATGCTGGCCACAGGATCACAGAAATGTCTTCGGACAGCATTGGCTCAATGGCCTTGAAATGGAGATGAGCACCCCCACACATACACATAGTCAGCAATGACTAGCAGAATAAAACCTGCAGGTATTTCTTCACCTTTAATTACCCAATAGGAAGATGTTTTTCCCTTTCAAAATATTTGTCTATGGATGGGAGAACATTATATTGTGAGAATATTTTTTTTAAGTGAGCACCAATAAATGGAGGTGAAAAAGGCAGTAGATATCCCAATAATTTGGGAAGCACGGCTTGCCTGGTGAATGTTAACCCTTAGCATAATGCTTAAACTGGGTTTTCCCGGTTCCTCTTGCCTCCTCTCCATCTCTTGTTCTCTTATTTCCCTTTTCTTCTCAGTGAAACGATTTCTTCCCTCCCATCCTCCCTTCCTGTTTTGCTAGAGAAAGGAAACATAAATGCTTGTATTTGTGTGTGCAGCGTATGAAAATAGATTATTGCATGTACGATATATAAATAGTAAGATACATAGATAAAGGATCAGTTATTTTTATAAGTTGGATTCTTTATATATTTATTGTTTCAAGATGGCAGAAAAGCTGGGGATTGCAAAGGTTCTTTTTTCTGTGTTTATGCTTCCCCCCCCTACTTTTTGTGTGTGGGAATCATCTTAAATGTAAGGTCATCGTCTGTTTGATAACATTTCAGGAATAAATGCATATTCATTTATTCGAATTTTGGGTTGAATTTTACATGGAAATTACACATCGGTGTGTGAATATTGTACAAAAATATTTGCTGTTAGTAGCCACATATTATAATATATATATATCTTCTCCTCAACAGCAAAAAGGGTGCTGGAAAAACCAGGCTTGGTGGTCGCTGGAAGTAGAAGGGAATCAACTCAGCATGTGGAGCCCAATCTGAAAGTCTCCTTGGCAACAGAAGTGACTGCTGATTACATCTCATCCTTTTTTTTCCTTGTGTTGCTTTGTGTTGACTTGAATGCTTTCCTGTCCCACTCCGACTCCTTGTCATGTGCCTCTCTGACCAGTCTTGTGCCACAAGCCACACAATAAATCAACCTCTCTTCTTCATGAATCTCTCCAGCAATTCAATTTCTTTCTCACATCAGTGATTGGTACAAATGGAGCAAATAATTATTTAATTGGTTAATTAAATAATCTGGGGAGGTGGTGGGGAGGTTAAAGTGGCAAAGTGATGGGAACTGGAAAAATGTATTGACTTATTTGCCCATATTTTTTCCGGCCCAACTTTATCAATATTTTTTGGTGAAACTGATTCTCTTCTGACTTCTGTTGAAGATGCAGTATCATTTAGAGCAGTGTTTCTCAACCTCAGATACATGGACTTCAACTCCTAGAATTCCCCAGCCAACATGCTTAAAGTTGAGAAACAGTTAGAGGTTTTATTTACAACTGCAGAAGCAGACCTCTTCATTTGTTTTGGGGATTTATTTATTTATTTATTTGGTTTTATTTATACCAGGAGTGAAAAGTTTATCATGTCTAAATTGACTGAGGTCTCAAAGCTCCAATTTGAGGCCTCTGGATTGCATTCCAACTACCGTATAATTTCTCCAAGTCAGAGGCACTGTTTTCTAGCAGTGGGGAACAACACAAATGGTGAAGGAAGGGAGGGATCCTCTCTAGCCTCCCTCCCCCTCAAAAATCAAATCTTAATCCCATCAATATCTATGATATAGCATTGCCCAATTGGAACCACCCTCCTGCCATCTCTAGATACCTCTCCACCCACAAAATTAAGAACAATCCCCTGAACTATCAAAAGCTTGCCTACTTCTGCTTTTTTGTGTCCCAAATCCATATTAAAATATTTATCAGAGAACAGAAGATTAACAAAATAGCATACATTCTTTGAATGTGGAAATACATCCAACAATTGGTTAAAAATCCAGAAGAAATAATAAAACAAGAAATGAGAGGGAAGATATGACTGTTAATTACACCACACCTTTACCTTTATTGTTATACAGATGTGAAGGGGTACTTGAGGCTGCAATGCCATGCTATGGAATTCCACTTTCAAGGTTGCTGGCATCATGCTCTCTCATAACCAGGCAAGGAGCACCTCAGATTATCAGTGAGGAGGGTCATGGTCTGGATCATAACTGGTAGAATTTATGTAAAAGGTCTCTTATTCACTTGATTCAATCCACGGACTGAAAGGAATCCTAAGTAATACCACAAGACTCTTCACAGTTGTTGCTTCAGAACCATCCCACAAAGTCAAGGCTAGGGCAAATGTGATTGACTTTATCAGCAAAAGGTTAAATGTAAAAAGGCTCCGAAAGCCTCCAGGAAGTCTTCTTGCTCCTTTCTTTCCAATGTGGAGGGAGTCAACATGGATCAGTGTTTCTCAACCTTGGAAATTTTAAGATGCATGAATTTCAATTCCCAGATGGCTAGAGCACTCTGTAAGTTGAAGTCTACGCATCTAAAGTTGCTAAGGTTGAGAAACGTTATAGATGGTGCTGTTGCATTGACCATCCACAGAAGCAATGTGAGTGGAAGAGTATTAATATTGGTGCTTTACTGCCATATAGCCACTGTGTAGGCTTAGACTTAACCACTTATCTATGGTGGCTAAGATATATTCTCTGCCTTTCTTACTTGGGGTTCCTGGTACAGTAGCTTATATAAATTAGAAGTACAGTAGTTTATTATTTATTTTATTTTATTTATTAAATTTATACCCCGCCTCTCTTCACCCGAAGGGAACTCGAGGCGGCTCACAATA
>JANHGC010001723.1:16636-27615 GCA_027560395.1 Boaedon fuliginosus
GGAGCTCCGTCCCTCTGGAATTCGCTCCCCACTGAAATTAGGACCATTTCTAGCCTGCCTGTTTTCCGCAAGGCCATCAAGACCTGGCTTTGCCATCAAGCGTGGACCTGATCCCCTGTCACATACCCCCCAAAACTGGTACAATTGGTTGCGTGATTGAGTTTTTGGAAATTTTATTATATAGGACTGTTTTAAATTGTGATTGTTAGCCGCCTTGAGTTCCTCTTTGGGGTGAAGAGAGGCGGGGTATAAATTTAATAAATAAATAAATAAAATAAAATAAAATAAATTTTTGTGGCTAAGTGAGGAGTTGTTAAGTTTTGCTCCTGTTTTACAACCTTCCTTGCCACAGCCGTTAAAGCGAATCCCTGCTGTTCTGAAGTTAGTTACCATGAAGTCCTTGGCTTACAAGTCCAATTAAGCCTAACATTTCTGTGGCTCAGCCAAACATTTGTTCAGAAAATTTTGAACCCGTTTGACGACCCTTTCTCACCATGGTTGTTAAGCAAGTCAATGCCATTGTTAAGTTAGGGACATAGTTGTGAAGTCAATCTGGCTTCCCCCATTGACTTTGCTGGTGACAAGGTCGTGAAAGCAGATCATGGGACATGGCACCCATCATAAATACAGGCCGGATCAATTTCGATCATGTGGCCATGCAGATGCTGCAACAGAGCTGCTGTACTGACAGTCCTCCACTTACAACCACTGTTGAGCCCAACATTTCCATGGCTAAGCGAGAATTTGTTTTGCCCCTGTTTTACACACTCTACCCACTCACTTCCATACCTAACATTCCATGTGAGGAGGAGGAGGGGGGAGGGGGAAAAGATGATGAAGAGCAGGAGGAGAAGGAGACAAGAGTGGGAGGGTGAAGGTGAAGAAGACGACAAGGAGCAGCAGGAGGGAAGGAGGGAGGGGAGAAGCAAGAAAATGATCAGGAGTGAAGAATATGAAGAAAAGGGGTAGAAAGGAGAAGAACACCAAGAAAAAGAGGAGGAGGGGGCAGAAGGAGGAGAGGAAAGAACGATGAAGAGTAGAAGATGGAGAAGAAGGGCGGAAGAGGAAGAAGGGCAAGACGAGGAGGAAGAGGGAAGAGGAGCAAGAATAGCAGCAGGGGGAGGAGGGAAAACAACACAATGAACAGGAGGGGGATGAAGAGGAGGAGGGGGGTGAAGACAGAGGGGGAAACCTGAGGTTACTATTACCACCAATCACATTTTCAAGCAACTTTCCACTCAGCCCCGGCCACCACAATTATAGTTCTTAAAAAAACAAAACAACAAAAAAAGAGCAAGGCCCAGTAATCAGCTAGTGAAAGATAAAAATGAGTGGTGCAAACCTGTTGTTCAACTAGTGGATATGCCTCGACCTTTCCCAATAGGATTGAGAGAGGATCACTGAAATGACTTAAATATACTTTCCTGAAAATTAAATGAAATACTCAATTCATTCCATTGTGGATTTCAGTGGCTGGTTCTTCTGCTCCATGCATTCTGTGATCCTGTAAGGATTTATTTTAAAAAAGGTTCTGATTATTTATTTATTTATTATTAGCCGCTTCGAGTTCCCCTTAATTGGGGAAGAGAAGCGGGGTATAAATCTAAATAAATAAATAAATAATTTAAATTTGTGATTCTTTCAGGTGGAGTGAATACATCACATACACGTGGTAAACTGTTTAGTGGAAGGAAAATAGGGGATTGGGGCATTACAGATATCAAAGGTGTTCATATACAGCAAAGGCAGAGGAATGGCTGAGACATGGGTATTGATTACAGAAGTTCTATAGTCATGCTTATCAGCTTGAGGTGCGATCTCTTGATTCTCCAGCTACTTTTGTGGATTTGATTAAAACTCCCAAAATAAAATATAAAAAAAATTGTATTAATGTGTATAAGATTGCATTTATTTTATGAGAGCAGTGTATGCAAGATGGAGTGTTCTTATGAAATTGCCTTTTTGTAATGCCTAAATGTCTAGTTTGAAAGATGTAGCTCCATACCAGAGACCTAATTCTGTCTCGCATCACCTTATGTGGAGATAAAATATTAGTGATTTCAATGTATTCTGTTGTCCAGTAAGGTAATATAGAGGGCAGTCATTGATATAGGAGTGGCTATGGTCATTTCCTTATGCAATTAAAGTAATTTGGATAGACTACTTTGTCCAGGTTTCAAGTTAATGTAAAGTTCTATCACTGACAGAGCATAAAGCAAGGGATAAATACTGTGTCTTCTGTGTGGTTTCCCCAATAGTGATAGAACAGCTTTGCCACAGACACATTTTTTTCCTGTGTTTTTCATAGAAGAGCCATTTTATTTATTTATTACATACCATATTGTATTTCTAAGTCATTTCAGATTCTCTCAATGGATTCAATATTAAAACATTAAAACTTTAAAAAGTATTTCCTTTAAAGAAGAAAAATGATGAATCAATAAAATTCAACGACTAGATAGAAACAGAACAGTTACTATTCCATTTTATAGCATATTTTATATTTGTCAGAGCTGCTACTAATGAATCCCATAGCTCTTTAACTATGGAAGCCTAAATATAGGATTAAATTACTTTAGTGATTAATACATGAATTTTGTCTTGAGTCTTGTTTCTGTCTCATAAGAAATTAGTTGTTTATACCAATTGTGATAGATGCATATTTTATTCTGTGCCAAATATTGCTTTTCTTCTGTGCAGGTTTTAACACTTGCCAGATTTTGTCTTATTTATTCATATTTGTTACAGTTTATCATGCTGACCTATATCTTCATGTTGGCCTGGCTGGGAGTTACAGCTTTCACCTCTCTGCCCGTTTACATGTATTTCAACCTGTGGACCATTTGTAAAAACACCACCCTTGTGGAAGGAGCAAATTTCTGCTTGGATCTCCGTCAGTTTGGTAAGCAATTAAAATATTCATTAATTGCATCAGTAAAAAAAAAGCACAATTCATTGTTGGAAATCTTCAATGTATACAAGTATTATTCCAAATCTATCATTCTCCTCTGGAGTAAATTTCTATAGCAATTTAAGTCTTTATTAGCAGCAGGCTTTTGACTTTGTCTTTACTTTGATCCTGGTTTTAAACTAATAATATTATTTTACTGCATATCAAATTGGATGGATCTGAGTGGTGGGATTCAAAATCTTTTACTACGGCTTCTGGTTTGTCTTCCGGCACTACTGGGTGCAGGGACCTTGACGTCTCCTGGCTTTCCCATTGGAGGGCTCTAAAAGGATCCAAAACTGCCCTGGAGGGGCGGTGAAGCAAAGGGGAAGCACCTGGCAGGTCGAGTGGAGCTGCAGCTCCCCTCCCTGATTAGGAAAGTCCCCTAAGCTGAAGATGATGCAAAGCGGTGACCAACATGGCTGACCCAAAGTCGGAGTCAGCCAGAAAACAAGATCCTGCAGGAGGAAGTGAGTCAAGAGTAGAGCCTGTCGCTGGATGAGACGATATTCTTTTACTAAAATTAACCCCAAGAAACCATTCTAAGAAAAGAGACTTCAAAGATCTAGCTAAAGTGACAGATTTACCTTAAAGGAAGATTATAGTGAAAATAATAGAGTTCTTTCTATTGTTGGGAGGAAAAGCAACTCCCAGCATGGTGTGGAAATGTGGAGAGACCGAGGTGTGACTGTTTACTTGATACTCAAATCGGCTATGACTGGAAGTCAAAACATGACTGTGGATACGACAAAAGTGCCTGATAGACTGCTTCTAATCCCTCAAAAAATGATGGATATGATGGATAAGGTGATGGAAATGGGAAATAACATTTTGAATGTAATGAACAAAGATTGGAGTGCTTATGACATGCCAGAATTGACATTGGAGAGGGAGATGCAAATGGTTGTTTCAGCACAGCAAACAGAAAATTCAGTGCAGCAACCGGAATATGACCAAGAGTTAATGATGGATTTCTTGGATAAGAAGGCGGAGAAAATGGAAAAATAATATCCCAAATACAACAAACAGAGATCAGAATGTTTAAGACATGGCAGAGTTGACATTGGAGACGGAGGGGCACACGGATGACTAAGTGCAGCAAAAGGAATATCCAGTGCAGCAACCAGAATATGTCCAAGAGGGGAGAAAGGAACTATTAAATCAGCAAAAAAAGCAACAGAATGAGGTGAAGGAAGGACTGATAAAAAAGGATTAGCAAAATAACAACAAAAAGAAGGAAGAATGGAGAAAATACAACAGACGAATCAACAGTTGGGGGTGGTGGAGGCAATGATGAGAAACATGAGAGGGGGTAATTACTTAAAGGGAAAGAAGAGACGATGGTTAAAGAAAATGACCATTTAAGCCGTTAAACAGTTTGATTGCAAACTAAAGCAGGAACAAGATAGTGAGGGGAAATAGTAGAAAAATAAACATTTATAAAATATATAAATATAAAAAATAGATTAAGAGATTTATAGAAGTTAGATAACTATACTATGTATTTTTAAATAATGAAGTGATATTTTGCTTACTATATTGATTAAAATGAACATTTAAAATTATTTTTTCTTAAACAGAAAAATGACATTTAAACCTAACTGTAAGTAAGAATTATGTAAATGAAAAGTGAGATAAAGATTATAAATAGTATTGATATGTATTGGATGCAATGAATACATAAGCTGGTTTAAAAAAAACAGAAATGTTTAGATATTGGTTGTTAATAAATATTTAAATAAGATAATGAGGAAGATTTAAGGTTTGAGAAATGTGATTGAAAGTAATGTTGAATTGGATTATCATGAATGGTGCCCAGGGCCAACTCTGTTCACACAACAAGAAGATGTATCTAAAGAAAAAACAATAAAAAATTGTTTGAAAAAAGATTTTTTTTTACTACCAGTTCTGTGGGTGTGGGTTGGTGGACATGGCTTGGTAGGCATGGCTTGGTGGTCATTTGACTGAGTGAGTGTGGCTAACTCAATGTCACTCATATCAAGGTGGGGCGGCACAGGCGGGCCAATGCTGCAGAGACAGGGCAATTTGGTGCTCTCTGCAACCAATATGCATTTTACAAATCTTTACAAGCTTAGTTTACAAGCCAAACTATGATTTATTACATTTTTGCCACAAATTGGCATTCATTGCTGGCTTTGGGCAAAATTGCCCTATATTGAACACTGGGTTTGCTTAACCAACCACTGCAAAAAAAAATCATAAAAGAAGATATGATGATCTGCTTTATGATTGTCCCAACTTAGGACATAATGAGCAGGCCTTTTTATGGCCATAAGTAGACGATTACCTGTAACTCTTTTTTAAAAAAAAACAGGTAGAAAAGTTACCACCATTAATTGTATAACACTTGTAAAAGAGAAGAAATTCTTGAAGAAGAAGGGCAGGAGAAGAAATAACAGATTTATTTATATTAAACTAAATACATGCTTATACTAAAACACTGAAAGTTTTTAAGAAGTGATTGGACAACCACTTGTCTGAAGTGGTGTAGGGTTTCCTGCCTAAGCAGGGGGTTGGACTAGAAGGCCTCCAAGGTCCCTTCCAACTCTTTTATTTTATTCTACTCTATTCTAGGTACCATTCTGAGCCCCTTCCCCCCCACTCTTGGGCTGACAAAATAAAAGCCCATCTAAAGAGCGCGACTGCCTGCCGAGCCTACATGGCGCATGCTGACAAAAGGAGGGTAGGGGGAAAAAGTGAGAGGTGCTGATGGAAACACCCTGTTTTCCACCTCCATTCGGCTGCCTGCACTGCACTGGATTGTGATGGGGAGGTGGGGGGAGAAAGGAAAAAAAAACACTTGGTCTGTATTGTACATACTCACCAACACGATGAAGAATGTCTCTTCCAGCTTGCTGGTTTGGGCATTGAGAGAGTAGATTGAGCACCTGAACTTGCTGCTGTGCTGCTCCATGCCCGATTCTGGCTGCAGCATCCAATTTTCTTCTATGCTCATGAGAGGAAGCCAGGGAGCTTAGTGACAGCAGCATATTGCAATTTGTGTGCCTTAACAAGACCGCTGGTGGCCTCAGTGCACCTTTCCCCCCTGCGGAATTTTTTTTAACCTGCGTGCGTAGGGCTCTGCGGGATTTGGACTGGTGCCTGGAGTGAGAGGGGAGTGCAGACTGACTGGTTACTTCTAGTGCCCATAAGGAACCCAGGCTTGGAGGCTAGAGCAGTTTTGGAGCTCCTCTGCCCCAGCCATGCATTTTCAAGCAGCCATTTTGTGTGTCCGGCTTAAAAAACAATTCCACGAGGAGGAAAGGCACACTAAGGCCATCAGCAGGCTTGTTAAGGCATGCAAATTGCAATATGCTTCTGCGTGCTGCCACTAAACTCCCTGGCTTCCTCACACAAGCATGGAAGAAAATTGGACTCTGTAGCCAGAGCTGGGCATGGAGCGGTGCAGCAGCAAGTCCAAGTGCTCAATCTACTCCTCAAGCTCCCAATGCCCAAACCAGCGAGCTGGAAGAGAGATTCTTCATCATGCTGGTGAGTATGTATGATACAACTCGGGCTTTTTTCCTTTCCCCACCACGACCTCCCCATCATGATCCCGCATGGCACTGAGAGCTGAATGGAGGCGGAAAATGGGATGTTTTCATCTGCCGTTTTTCAGGCTGTTTTCAGCCATTTTTGGGCCATTTTTGAGCCCCAAAAAGGCAGTGCAAGTAACCTCCAGTTGCCACTCTTTCCCAGCCAGAACCGAGCCGGCAGCAGCAGCTGGAGGCTGTTCGTGCTGGCAAAAAGCAGCGGCTGGACTGGAGGCTTCTTGCACTGAAAAAAAGAGGTGGCGGCTGCAAGCATCTCATGACAAGGATGAGATGTGGGCTGTTGTGGAGCCCAGTTGCTTGCCTTCCCCTCCGCCACCAGCCCCAGGAGAAAGTAAGTTGCAGGAGGAAGAAAGAGGCGGTCGTGGGGGAGAAAGTAGGGAGATTAAGTAAGGGCTAAGTCCTCTGAAGGAGGTGAAATGGGGTGACATGTGGCAAAGGGTGAGTAGGCGGCATGCAAGAGGAGGCCCCGGGAAGGCCAGCTGGGGTGTGGCGCGTCCCCCGACCTGGCTGAGGTGAATGGTGAGTGGCCAGAGGCTCTGGGGCAAGGCTGGAGCTGGGAAATGGTGCATCCCCCAACCCACCTGAGGCGAACGATGAGCAGGCAGAGGCTACAGATTAAGGCCAGAGCCAGGGAATGGTGCTTCCCTGGGCTCCAACCCAAGGCAAAGGGCAAGTGGGTAGCATGCTTACCTTTGGTGAGGTGCCGAGAATATCTGGGCTGCGTAGCAAAGGCAAGATATGTGGCTGGGGCAGGGTGGGTGGGGCCAACTGGCAGTGCAATTTTCCTACTGGTTCTATGAGAGCACGCTTCACTATAAGCACAGCTTTGCACGTGCACTGCTCAAGAACCACCCTCTGTGTCATCGCTGGTGAGGAGCTGTTTTTTTAGCTCAGCTGAGAAGTGGCAATCTGCTCTTTTGCACGAATCAGGTGAGCTAAAAAACAAGGGAATATAGAAGAGGAAATGGCGGGAGTGGGTGGGTGGGGCCAGCCAGAGGTATTTGCCGGTTCTCCGAACTACTAAAAATTTCCGCTACTAGTACACTAGAACTGGTCCAAACCGGCTGAATACCACCTATGATGGATTTGTTTAGTTTTTGTTCTTTAGAGCCCTTGCCTGTCCTTATCAACTCCTTTCTATCCTTATCATCTATGGGTAAGAGTTCTTTTGACTGGTGCACACAGTAATGGATTAATCTCTAGAATTTACTGAATACCGTTTTTTCTGTCAATGTTTGATTAAAAAAAAATGATTTACCAAATTTATATAGCTTTACATGTCATATATATGACTCTGAATTCTTATTTTTTACTGGGTTTTTTTAAATCTTAAAACTTATTTTTAATTTTGATAATTCTACATTTTGGTCTATTTATATTTATAATTGCTTTTATTATTATTGAATTGAATTGAATTCATTTTCCTGTTTAAAAAATATTTAACTTTACAATGTGGCAGTGAAAAATGTTATGAAGGAATATATAATTGAGCTTTTCATGACCATATTATATTAAACTTGTGAAAGCAGAAACCAGTGATATTTTTGTACAAAAAATTGCAATCAGCCACAACCGCCTGATTCCTAAAACAAAGCTATTCTTTAAATTGTTTTTAAATGTCATGTTAATAATAATAATAATTTATTGGATTTATACCCCGCCTCTCTTCACCCGAGGGGAACTCGAGGCGGCATGTTGGCTGTTCTTATGTATAAAGCTATGTTTAAGTTTATTAGTTGTCAATTTCATTAATGAATGCATGCTACATATTCATCAAAGGTCACACTGACTGTTTCATCTATTCCAGGAATTGTTACAATTGGAGAGGAAAAAAAGATTTGTACAGCATCTGAAAATTTTCTCAGGATGTGTGAATCTACTGAGGTGAACAAAACTATGAAAAATTTTGTTATTATATAAAGATAAACTAACACTCTTCCAATTCCTCAATATCGGACAGCAAAAAGTTAGATAGTCCTGATGATTCTGTTTGTTGTAAGTCCTTTTCAACTGAGGAAGGTGTTGAACTGAATGGTCAAAAATAAAGTCCTTAATACCATCATATTTTTGATTGAACAAATTACGGAATGGTTCATACACAAAGTGATGTTTTTAATAATAATATGAGGAAAGAGTATTTTATGGATGATTTACACATTAATTAAGGACTTACCACTGTTAATTTTCAATTGAAAATTGTGCCACTGTCTTTTAGTGAAACACTTTCCATTTCTTATTATAGAAAATGATAAAATATACCAACCTGAGCTTTCGCTGGAGCAACATATCATCAGGGCCAGTTCAGACATAATTACCTTTCATTTCCAAGCCATAATTAGGAAGATTAAAATTATATTTCTATATATACCCCATCTCATCTGCTCCAGTTAAATCATATATTAGCTTTTCATTTTTTTTTTACTTGAGAAGAGACGAAATAAAATTTTGACTAGATTGTACTTTTATTTTTTATTTTATTTATTACATTTATATCCCGCTGTTCTTCTCCAGTCAAGGGGAACTTTTGATTGGCTGTACTGGTTTATCCAGTACAGACATAGCTGTCTTTCTCTTCTTCAGATAAATGTAGTTTTGAGAACAAGAGAGGCAGCAAAAAGTACTGAGGAAAAAAGTTCAACCCCTGTTTACTTACTAAAGTGTGCTTTGTTATTGCATTGATAGCTTGGCTATCAATGAAACTAAAACAGATTTTCCAATTTTTAAAGGCACTGTCAAGAAAATAATGAATAATAGTAGTGGATTCAAGAAATTGATGTATTTCAAAACTGTAACAATATGATATTTATGTGTGCACTGTGATATTTGCACAGAATGGATTCAATTGGTGTTCTTAGTTTGTAATTTTTTTTCTTTCCTTTTGTAGCTGAACATGACATTCCATTTGTTTATTGTGGCCCTTGCTGGGGCTGGAGCAGCTGTCATTGCTATGGTAAGATTTAGACAACTTTGCCTTTATAATAAACTATTATCTAGGTCCTCGGGATCCTTATAAGATTAAAGCTAATCACAGGGACTTCAAGGCTCCATCAGGTAAAAATACGTAGAAATACATGTCAAATGAGATAGGGCATATAAACTGTGATTAGCCCGAAATCCTATAGTAAACATTGTGATTAAATGAGTATTTGAGTTCAAATCCCTTTAGTCCAAATAATAACACCCTATTCAGTTATCCTACAACTCATTGATGATTGTTTGGAATGCAGTTTTAAACACTCAAAGAGTTACATGCACAAAATCAAATATATAAAATCATTTCAGTAATAATTTTAGCATCTAATAATCATTTGATCCTGCAAACCTTAAACGTTTTAAAAAAAAACTTTAATTATTCCTTCTTGGCTCTTTTGAAACAAATATTTACTAATTTCAACAGTTGCCTAGTTCAGATTTGAGTGTTTTCTGGACCTCATGTAGCTCCAGAACAAACTGATATCACAATACCAAAATTAAATTGCAAAATTACCAAATTTGGCTAACTAAAGGTTTTCTTTGTATTTTTAGCAAAATCAAGAGTGAGAGTGACTGTCTTAAACCTTGCAAGACATAATATATTCCTTTTAAAACTCTTCCCTTATCTTCCTAACAGTCCCCAAAAGGATTAATATTTTAGGGTTTTGAAATGCTAATGTTTGGGGGTACACTTCATGCACAATGACTACCAAAGTTGGTGTTTGTTATTATATTTTTCAGAGTAGAACAGGGGTTGATTCTTTAAAGTAGCTTAATTTTTAAGAATACCAGATAAATGATTTTGTTCACTATATCATTTAATTATTTTATAATTTTGTAACTCTTTTACACTTGACTGTATAAGAACAATTCTGCTAAAACAGCTATAGTCAGAATGTTCACAATGATAAAATTTCACACCTAAGATAAAACTTTCACTGCTTCATATAGTAAAGACAGTATACATCTTTCATATCATAGAAAGTTATTTGGCACATAGAAATATTTCAGGTTTTTCAAATGATTATGAACAGAAAAGAATTGCCAACAAGAATAACTTTTAAACCCTACGTTAAAAACAATGTTACTATATTTGAATAATGCTAGTACCAGTAATAGGTACAAAATGATACCACCAGTATAAGCCCTATGATAAAACTGTACAACCAGGTATGGGTCAAAATTTCTGTATGAGTTTTGAATTATAGTCCTTGAAGTTATACCTGTTTTTTTCAGGTTTTCATACTAAAAGCATCAAATGCAGTAGTTTTTATTTTGACAAG
Source organism: Boaedon fuliginosus (assembly GCA_027560395.1). NCBI lineage: Eukaryota > Metazoa > Chordata > Lepidosauria > Squamata > Lamprophiidae > Boaedon > Boaedon fuliginosus. Next base: position 27,418 of record JANHGC010001723.1, read on the forward strand.
GCAACTGGACTGACAAGGAAACAGCCGATCACTGTGGTGACTGGGAGAGGCAGATATGGCGGGTGCCATGGGGTTAGCCATTACCGGGGACCGTGTATTCGCCAATTGGTGGCGGTACCGCGGTCCGACCCCGTGTGCTCGTCTCAGGGGCCCGTTGACCAGGGAATTCAGGGCCCTGGGCTCCGACTGTTGCTTATC
>JANHGC010001724.1:17217-27543 GCA_027560395.1 Boaedon fuliginosus
CTTCCTTCCGTCCTCTCTCTGTAGCTATAGGATTTACAAACCATTTGCCAAAATAAAAAACAAGACAAATGTCTTGTTGATCTGGTAACAACTTCTCAGACTAAAATAACTAAGTATTTCTGCTAATTAATAGTGATCTTTGCTTGTATCCAGCAATAAAGTCTATTACAAGTTCAAACATTTACCATGTTTTTCCAACAACAAGAACAAGTCTTATTTTCTTTTAGACTTGAAAATAAGTTCTTGGGCTTATTTTTGAGGAAGGTTTTACTTTTTTTGAGGGAGGAAAAAAATGCACCGTCAAGACTCAGAAGCCAGGAATCCTGTAGGCAGACCAGGCACATAAAGGCCGCAAAAATCCCTGGGCTTATTTTTGAGGTAGGGGTAATATTAGGCACACCCCAAAAAAATTAGGGTTGGGCTTATTATTGGGGTGGATTCCTGGCTTCTGAGTGAGAGGAGAAAAACAAGGGTGCATTCTTCTCTTCCCTCAAAAAAAGTAAGTAATCTGGTGTTTAAAAGTACTAAAAGAAAATTGAAATTAATTCCTTTTGATATTTCTGTCTCATTTTTAGAGATGCTTCAGTCCACTGTGATCCTAAACGTCACTTCTACCATTATGACAATGCAAAAGTCGATTTAAATTATGCAAGATATATACCACTTTTTATTCTACTAAAACCACTTTTTATTCTACTAAAGCACTTGTTTTCAGAAATGATTGTATTAGAGTATTAATTGGCTAAGCCCCCATGCTGGCTGAAGTCAAATGCTTTTAAATCTAGGCAACAACTGGGTTGATCAGGAACAAGAAGAGAGATTTTTAAATAAGGAATGCTGGCAAAAGGTTAAATTTTTTTTGAACGAAATTTGAACTATATACAATACAATTGAAGAGGTAGGAAACAGAAGTCTGAATAAATAGCTTTAAATTTGGTGGCAACCCAGCGCTATTAAAATCAATGGGAAATATTCCACTTTTAGCTCAACTTGAAACTACAGTCAGCTAACAATAAAAATCTATGAATAAAAAGTTGTAAAAACTGTTTAGTTCTTTAATCTTTCTGAAATGGAACTGTTTAAATAAAACATTCACATCTGTTTTAGCAATTCCAAAAAGCCAACCTTAGAATTTCCGTTCATTGAATGTAATTTCTCATACATTGAATTCAGAAGAGATAATGTAAATAAAAGATTTAGAATTTTTCTCATAGGAAGGCTGCTTTTCCTTCCTGTGTATGTTTTCATATACACACGTGCACATACAAATGTGTCACATACAGAAATTTAAGGGAGGGGGAAAGGAAATACTAGAACTGATTTCAGCTGAATATGATCCTAAATTGACAAGCTGAAAAAACTGCACAAAATGTTTGTTTTGGTTTTCTCTGTTCTTGTTTTCCTTTGAGAACCCTATAATGATGGGAAAGCTGCAAGGAAAGGAAAGAAGACACTAGCTGCAAAGTTCATGAAGTTGATTACACTGGTAATGAATTAGACCTGAAGAATTGGTTTGGGAAGAAATCATACAGCATATAATAGAAGATATCCAAATCAAGTCCACTTTAATTCTCTAATCCTGAGGTCTCAATGTGTAGTTGATCATTTAATCTTTCACTATGTTGAATTGTTTCATGTTCATGTTTCTTCCATTACACTTTTCAACTATGATGTCTTTGCAGCTTGAAAGTTTCTTGTTCGTAAAAGTAACATAAGAAACTAGATATCCCAAAGTCTATCTAGACACACCATAAACATTCTCAATTCTTCCTCAATAGCATGTTAACCACTATCCAATCTGAGGGGCTGATTATCCACATTATATTGCCAATCATTTTATATTTTCTATTCATGTAGTTTTCCAGGATCGTTTACCATTTCTTCTCCTGCAGAGTATGAAAGGATGCCTTTGCTGTTGTTAATAAAGTGGTAATTCTGCCTCATAGCATCTTCCTATGTCAGTTCTGCTCAATACAGGAAGCCTGGCTAGGATGACCTTTGCACCTTGGATGACTCTTTAGGGAGTGTATACTCTTGGCATACAGTCATAATGTTACTTCACTCATCCTTTTCAAGAACAGTTCCATTGCAATGATGCAGCACAGCAGGATTTGTAGGATTATAAATATATTAAACTAATAATTAATTACACATACATCCTGAAATTCAAGATCAATTCCTTTTGGGCAATCATGGTGTCTGTATAAAAGGGGAAATGGAAGGAATGATGCAATAATTATACAGAAGAAAATATACAATGTTGGAATGGCTAACAGAGTCCACTAAGGAATTAGCTATGTATTACTTAAGTTACGTGATAGAAGAAAGGAAGGATATAAACAGAAAAAAGAAGTATGAATCAGGATTAAACTAGGAACATAGAGACTCAGGTTTAACTTCCTTGTCAGTCAGATAAACTCCCTGGATAATGTTGAATCCAGTCATCACCACTACCCAAGCCTCCTTTACAGAATTATTGAGTGGCTAAAATGATAAAGGAAAGAAATTAAACATTCTATGTAGTGCCAAAATGTTCTAATATTCAGGCAAAGTCAGTAGATACTTGAGCAGGACGACAAGTCATTTTTAGAATTGTTACAATAGATTAAATGATTTGACTTGTAAATACACTTTTTTTGCTTGCATTTTGCAATGTATTCATATTTTAAAAAGGAATTAAGAATTTCATTTTGACTTATGAGCCAAGTTGTGTACATAATTTGATAAAAAGTAAGGTTACTCCCATAATTAAATGCAGATGGTAACATCTGAAGTACAAATAGAAATCCTGGCAGGGGAGTGGCGGTTGTAGGCAAATCTGCTTTGATACTAAAAATGGCATCTTAATGAAATTGATGAATCTGAATGATATATTGCTGTTATGCTATTAGAAGTCTACTTCCCAATTCAAATATCAGTGTTTCTCTTTCTTCCCATTCTGGAGACGGTAAGATGACACTACATAAACACTGTTAAAGCTATACATGCATGGTACAGTAATTCACTTAATGTGATTTATGGTTCTGTCAATATGAGAAGTTGGAAACCCTGAGACTCGATGCTTTAAACATGAGTTCTGTATTTAAACATTATGATGTATCTTGGTGGGTAGAGCTCTGAAGAAGATAGAGACATTAGTGTAAAAAGAAATTAAGTACAAAGCACTAGAGCTTATTTGTCATTCAGTCCTAGTTAAAAAAAAAGTCATTTAAGAGCTACCAGAAACACATACAGTATATTTATTTTCTTTCAATTTATTTTTCAAAACTTGATTTTGATACTTTTAAATATTGCCCCACAACTTGATTACTTATCATTTTCTCTTTGTCTCCTCTTGGAAATTCTTCTCTAGTTCAACATGATTCATTTGTAAATCTAAGATAAGAAAGCTATCCAGGTCCCTCTTCTGATTTATTATTTGTATGTTCCCTTTGATTATTAAGATGTCAGCAAGTTTCATTTGTAACTCACTTTTGTGGTTTACACTTTTCCCCCCATATAATTCTTTTAAGATGACATTTTAAAATCCACTTTCAACTTGCCTTCAATCTCTCTTTTGTACAATAAAATCCATTCCTTTTCTGTCATCTAATTTAAATCTATTTTTATAGTAGCAAACTTAAGAATAATTTCTCAGTGCATTATTCTCAAATATCCTTCCGCACTCAAATAATACTGTTCAATTGTATTAATATCCTCTTTAATTGTAATCTTTAGTTCTCTCTGGTTCCCTCTAGTCAGCTTTCAAAATTCCTCTTACCATATTTCCTCCCCGAATCAAAACATTTTCCCCATAGGAAGATTTCTTAGTTAGTTTCAAAATCTTCATTTGAAAATTTGAAACAACCCACAGTTAATATTATGTAAAATTCCTCTAGCTTCTTCGTCTATTTATAACTTTCCAAAATCAACATCCTGGTCACCCTTTTACTGTTTGTACAAACATAAAATAAAAAACTCTTTGTAAAGTCCTTAAACATGCATACAACTTTCATCAAGATAGAAAGAAATTCACTAATGTAATAAAACACTCCAAAAAGCCATTAACAAGCAATTTCCTAAGCTGGTTAAGAAAGGAAGTAGGCAAACTTAAATCCACTGGAAACTGCTGCCTTATAGACTCCTTGCAGGGAACCTAAGTATGGAGTACTTGTGGGTGATCCAGGCCCCCTCCTTGCTCTAGAAAGGAATTATGAGAAGGTGATCGATTCACCTACTCCACCTCCCACCGCAGCCATTGACCTTCTCTGCAAAGAGATCTTTAGCCCACCACTGCTTTCCTAGCGGGCAATCCTGATTCAGCCTTATTTTTATAATACACTAAATCGAACTTTAAATCACCACTGTTAATCACCCTCATGCCTCTCTTTGACACTTTTCCCTCTGGGCATTTTTTGTCTCTTAAAGGAATTAAATGGCCACATCATCTTGTTGCTCTATCATGTCCTCAGTGGAATAGGATATTAACATAATTTCTCATAGGAGAGACTACTCTAGAAACTGTTAGCAGAATAATAAATTAACTCAGCATACTGCCCCACACACATCTATCCTTGTGCAAATTATTAGCGTAATAGAGCTTTTAGTTATGCATTTATCTAGAATTATTGAATGGTTGCACATAATGAATCTGAACACTGAGAATCCTTTACGAGATAACCTCAGTGGGTGGGCTTCATAGTTAATTTAGACTAGTAGTCTTTTAAACTGTTCACTTACATGTAGATTAACTAAATAAGCTACTTCTTGAAATATTTCCTGTGTCATAGGGCAACTCCTTAAAATCCAATAAAGGTAGTACTTTAATTACACGCTTCTTGAATTTTGTTTAGTTCCAGTTTTAATTATCTGCAAGCTTCTTGCTAACATGAGTGGCATTCAGGAACAAGAATGTGCCAATTTAAATAGAAACCCTAAACAGTCTAGTCAGGTTAGTTTAATGAATGAACTGTCCAACAGCTTTCAGAGTATCAGCATGTCTTTCATTATTAATGCCTGAAACCCAGTGGAGAATGAAGCATCTAACTGTTTATTTATTAATTTTATTCCACTTGTATTAATTCAAAGGTAACTCGGGCTGGCAAATAATATATACTATTCCTTCTTCCTCCTGTTTTCCTCACCACAACTCTGTGAGTGGGTTGGGCTGAGAGAAAGTGACCGGCCAAAGCCATCGAGCTGGCTTTCATGTCTAAGACAGGACTAGAACTCACAATCTCCTGGTTTCTAGGCCAGCACCTTAACTACAGCACTGAATATTGACAAAACATAAAAAAAGAAAGACCCTTTTAATTCTGTTCACTCCAGTGGAAAGCTTGGAAATCTAGAGTAAGTTTACAAAAATCTTTATTTGAAAACATAACAGAATATTTGTACCATGTGTCATCTACTATGACCAAGTCATTTCTAAACTATATAAGCACCCTAGCTGATTTCCTGGCCTTGCTCGTTTTTTTTTTTTTAAAGTAGTATATTTGTGCCACAGCGTTTGTGGGCCTTCTGAAGCCCCGCCGCATGCTCAGTAAAGGGTTGCTGCTTGTTCGTTAAGAGGGTCCTCTTTGCCCCCTTGACACCTTTGGTGACCCTGACAGTGCTGATCTTACTATGCTAAGCTATCTATCTGCCAAGTTTGAGTTAGATTGGTGCAGGACTGCAAGTTTGTATAGAGCACATACAAACACACATCCCCATTCCGCTTCTCTTTTATAGATATAAAAGATCTGATATTTGTTAGTAACGAAATGTATAGTGTTTGACCAAAGATACCATGAGATGTCATGAAAATTGAGAGCAGCAGGAGGTTAGATGTCTCCATGAAGCTCTCTGTAGAACAAATGCACCCTTTGCCTTATTATTCTCTTTAAGAGCCACAGCTTTCTAATAGTTTAATTCACACCTCTTGATGCAGCAAAATCTTTTTATAAATGCATCTTTATCTATCTGATGTTTTCCAAAGGAGATTGTTTTAGATAGAAATGAAGAATAGGTTAAAAATGTTGGAGCACTTTCTCAAAGCTTAGGTTCATACAAAGTTCCTATTAAATTAAATCCCTTTCTACTTTACAAAATTATTGGATTTATGCAAGTTGAAGTTTTTATTACCTGATTATATATTATAATTGCCTACTATTAATTACTGTTATGCATCAGTATATAAAATATTTTATGAAAGAAAGTGATCCCTGTCCCAGAGGGATTGCAAACTGAATATCAACACTTTGGTAGAAAATACAGCTAGTTCTTTATTTACAACAGTTCATTTAGCGACTGTTTGAAGTTACAACAGCATTGAAAAAAGTGACTTATGACCATTTTTCACACTTATGGCCGTTGTAGCATCCTCATATTCATGTGATTTACATTAAAATGCTTGACAATTGACTCACATTTATAACAGTTGCAGTGTCCAGAGTCAGGTCCCTTATGTGACCTTCTAACAAGCAAAGTCAATGGGAAAACCAGATTCACTTAACAATTGTGTCACTAACCTAACAACTGCAGGGACGGACTTAACAAATGTGGCCAAAAAGTTGTAAAATGGGGAAAAACTCAACAAATTTAAGTTGAATTGCAAATGTTTTGTTTCACTCTCTTAAAAAAAGATATGTATAAGATTGAGTAAGACTAGAGATGGGCAACAAAAATGTTTAATGGTCTAAGAGGGATAAACATATCAGTAGAGATTGAGCAACTGAGTATGTACAGCCTGGAGGACAGAAGAGGAACTATATTAAGGGTGTGAATAAGGTTCCAGAAGGCAGCATTTTAAATATTAAGCAAAAATCAAGAACACAGGGACATAACCTCAAACTGACAGGAGAGAAGTTCAAAAGCAATATTAGAAAGAGGTAATAGAAGCTTGGAACCAACTTCTAGTGGAGACAATAAGTCAATCATCAGTAACTAAGTTTAAACATGCTTAGAATAACCTGCTTAATGTTATATGATAGGACACGTCCAACATCTGACAAAGATTAAATAAATAAGTAAAAATAAAATAAAAATGAATAAAAAATAAAAATAATAATTAAAATTAATAAATACATAAATTAAAAAGAAAAAAACTTCAGAAGGCAGACTCGATGGACCACTAGATACTGCCTGCCAAGCATCTGGTGACATGGGAGTGTTCAGGATGAGAGGGTTCATTTGAAGTTTATAGGATTTTTTTACAACCCGTGGAAGTTTGTCTATTCAACGATGAATACAATGGTGGTAATCACAAAAAAATAGCCATTTTATAAAAAGTGAATGAATACCATTCAGAACCATACATGAATGTACAAATGGACACGTGACCAGGCAAATACATCCCTCTAATATGTAATGGACACAAAGAACATACTACTACAGCATAACCTCACAAGATAAAAATTGCAAATGTAGTTTTTGCAAAACAACCTTTTTACATATTAATTCTTCCTTTTTGGCTCCCGTAGTTTTTCCCTTTCATTCCTAGATTCTTTTGTCTTTTTATTGATGCAATATATATTCAGTGCCTTTTTATTTCTTAGTGGAGATTTATGGATCAAATGAATATGGTGCCAGAGGCGTTACTAGAAATACAGCTGATGTTGGACTTGTTATTTTCTTTGCAGCACACTCTATTCCCATTTTTAGATTACAAGGATTTTTTTTTTTAAATTAAGAAGTCATATGGAGCAGGATGAGGAGATAGGTGCCAAGGAAAGCAACCATGGTAGGCATCACATGTGGAATCTCAATACTATAATTTTCAGAAGAGTATCTAAAATGTAGCATTTACTAAGCAATATAGAATTAGTAATTCTATCAAGATTTTTCTTTATGATAAATACAGTATATGTTCTCTATGTTTCAACAAAGATTCTAAAGGTTTTTAGTTGCATTCATCAGATCCACAGCTTCTTAATTTTATTGCCATATGTAAGAGCCAATCTGGTCTAGTGGTTAATGCATCAGGCTGGAAAGCAGGAGACTCTGAGTTCAAGTCTCACCTTACTCATGGAAAGCTAGCTGAATGACCTTGGGTGAGTCACACAGTCTCTCAGCCAAGCCACCTCACAGGGTTGTTATGGAAAAAATCGGAGGAGGATGATATTGAATATGTTCACCACCTCCTGGTTTTTTTGTAAAAATAATAAAGGCGGAATATAAATAATCAAATAAATAAATAAAATACCTTGCATTCAAAATTGACTAACTGAATGTGACCTCCAAATGTGCAGCATAAAAATATTATGTGGACTAATTTATTATTAAAGGGTATTCCTGAAGAAACTGGCTATTCATCTATCCACCCACTAGGAGACTTCCTTTTTGTCTGCAAGTGATACATTTCTGTTTTTCTTTCAGCTCTCCATCTGCATCCTATTTGATCACAAGTTATATAATCTGGGTGCATATAGTCATTTTGCACATGTCACATATACCTTTGCATTATAAGTGATGCCGCCGAAGTGATGTCCCAGTGCCTGGAGGATGTGAAGATCTGGATGGGGACTAATAGGCTCAGACTCAACTCTAACAAGACCTAGTGGCTGTGAGGATTGCCCCCCAGTGGTCCAGTTGACTCTCCATCTCTTATGCTGGGGGGAGACAAATTACTTCCCTCAGAACAGGTGCGCAACTTGGGGGTTCTTTCTTTCTTTATTTATTAGATTTATATCCTGCTTCTCTTCACCCCTCTCGGGGGAACTCGAGGCGGCAATCTCTTGAAGCTGTGAATCTCTTGGATTCACAGCTTCAATTGGATCATCATCTTTCACCGGGGCCTATGCAGAGGTTTGCCTGCTGCGCCAGTTGCACCCTTTCCTCGACCGGGAGGCTCTTCTCACGGTTACTCATGCCCTCGTCACCTCACGTTTAGACTACTGTAATGTGCTCTACATGGGGCTGCCCATGAAGAGCACTCGGAGACTTCAACTGGTACAGAATGCGGCCACACCAATGTACCCCAGTGCAGCCGTATAACACCGATCCTCCATGAGCTGCATTGGTTGCTAGTGGTGTTCCGGGTGCTAGTAACAACTTATAAAGCCAAAATGGCTTAAGAGCAGGGTAACTTCGAGACCTCCTTCTGATACCGTATGCCTCCCAGCGCCCAGTGAGGTCCCACAGAGTTGGACCAGAGTCAGCCAAACAATGTCGGCTGGTGGGCCCCCATGCTAAGGCCTTCTCTGTGCCTTCCATAAAGCCACTAAAACCGGGCTCTGGCGGAAGGCCTGGAATTAATGTGCCCTCCCCTTTGGATGATTGTTGGTTGTGTGTTGGTATTTAGAAATGTTTTAAATTGGACTTCCGGGGGCACTTCCGGCGATACTGGACGCGGCGGCCACGAACGCTCCAGGACTTCCGGTCTGAAGACCCTGAAGAGGGTCCAAGCTTACTCGAAGGGTAAGCGTGGCAAAGGAGCATGGGGGGAAGGGTAGAGGGGAAATGCCGATCCCCTCCCGCCTCCCGTGAGCTCCTACTAGGACCGACCAGGACGGCTGCGAAGATGGCGGCTAATTAGTCGAAACCCCCGGACAAACTGATGCAGGAGGTGTGATGAGAAGGAGGACAGAACTTCCAGACCGGTAGGATGGGTGTGTTGGAACATTGGACTAAGCATTTTCATACTTTTTGAGAGAGACGGGGAGAAGGAGAAGGGTGGCTGAACTTTTGGTTATCGGGTGAAACGAAGAAACAAGCAATCCGAACGGGAAGCCCCCACCCCCCAGCGTTACTCTCCTAGGAGTATGGAGAAATTGAATTATCTTGTCCTTAGGAACAACTGTGCCCCTTTTGAAAAAATAAATATGTCGGAGGAAATTGGGGAAGTGAGAAGAGACCTCAAGAAAATGGCGGACAAAGTGGATTTAATGGTTGAGAAAGTGGGAAAAGTGGTTGAAAAAGCGGATGCCATGCTGCTGGATCTTAAAATGGATTTTAAAAGGGAAATGGAATCAATGAAGATAGCAATGAAGGAGATGCGTAACCAGATGGTTTTGGATCTAGAGGATATATATAAACAACAACAGATGATACCTGGAGTTATGCAGGAGGTGGATCCAAGTGGCTGTGAGCTGACACATGATGAAGGGGAGAAGAAGGGAAAAGAAATGATAAAGACAAAGACAAAGAAGATGGTGCCGAAGAAAGAGGGGGGGAGAATGTCCAGATGTATTTTTTAAAAAATAAAAATGAGAAGACACAGGGAGCTTTCAATGTACAAAATGATAAAAATTATAAGATAGAAATTAAACAGAAAGATGTGGATGTTAAGAGAGAAAGGAGAGTAGATCAAAAGAAGAGGGCAAGGAACGAGGTAGAAAGAGAAGATGAATGGGGGGGTTACAAAAGGGG
>JANHGC010001724.1:81354-92621 GCA_027560395.1 Boaedon fuliginosus
GTCCTCATTTTACCAACCTTTAGAAGGATGGAAGGCTGAGTCAACCTTGAGCCTGGTGGGATTTGATCTGACAACCTACTGAACAAGTCAACAGACTTTGCAGTACTGCATTTAACCACAGCGCCACCAAGGCTCTTATTTAAGTTGGTGAACAACTGGTTGGTAAGTGAGGACAACCTGTAGTCTTTCCAACAAGGATTTTTCTTACTCTCTGGTTCCGTTTTTGCTGCTACATTTCAATGTAGGCAATATTAATAAAATGCCAAAGCAATAATATTTTCCAGCAGCTTCATACTGAAAGCGATTATTTTTTCAAAATGTCTTGAAAACTTAGTATCTTAAAACCAAATGCAGGTTTGCATACAGTACAGACAGCTGTCTATCCTCATTCAGCCAAAATCAGAGGACAACATTTCAAATATAACATATTTCAGGACTGGAAGTCTTGATTATGACAAGGCATGAAGTTATAACTGCTACAGTGCAGTCTTTCTTAATACTTCCACGATTGTATAGTAATTCAGGCATTCTAGACATCTTGGGCCAGTATGGTATATTGCTATAAAACACAATTTTAATGTAGTTTACTTTCAGGAACTCATTATGCACTGCAATCCTATACATACTAGAACATAATCTCAGAGTGTTCAGTGGGTTTATTACCAGCTCAGCCTACAGAAGGTAGCATTATAGTCTTCATTTAAGGTAATTCATTTACATACTTCACAAAGCTCCTTCTTATAACTATTAAAAAGAACCATATATGCTAACTTGGAAACTCTCATTTTATGAAGAATGATAACTATGTTATTTATTCAATCATGTTTCTCATTTTTCAGATTTAATTTAGAGAAAATGGAAAAGAAAGTACAGGTAATCCTCAACTTACAACTACAATTGGGATAAGAATTTCTATTTGTAAACAAAATGGTTGTTAAATGAACTGCGTCTGGTTTTATGACCATTTTTGCCACAATTGTCTGAGTGAATCAATTGTTAAGTGAATTACATGGTCATTAGGCACATCTGGCTTCCCCACTGGCTTTGCTTATCAGAATTCAGCTGAGAAAGTTGCAAATGATGATATATATGGTTGGCAAGTGCCCAAATTTTTATCACATGGCTGTAGAGAGGCTGCATCAGTTGTAAGTGTGAGGACTGGTTGTAATTCACTTTTTTCAGTGCCATTGTAACTTGAAAAGGCACTAAACAAATCGTTAAAAATCAAGGACCACCTGTATATCCTTCCCATGTATTTGGAAATAAAGCTACCATATCTATGATAAAGAGATGAATAATGCTACCTCTTATTTTTTATTACATTATAGATTGAAATGAAGTCATAAAAATGAATATATTTTACTTCATTTATAATATACTGCTTCTTATAGGGTAGACTTTGGAGCTACTCCATATTATTAGTAAATCCAAGATAAGAAACTCCAGTAACAGCATTATTTTAAAATTTAACCATTCTACCTGTTCTGTAATCCAGAGAAAATGAGCAACCAGCTATTACCCCTTATCAGAAAAGTATCAAAATTATATGGCACTAAGAACTGTATCATGCAATGGAATCTTCAAGATCCAAGATGTATCATCTGAAGAGTTGTGTAGAGGACACAGCAATCAAGACCCAGAAAAAAATGAGAGTTCATTTCTGTGCTTCATCAATAAAGCACACCGAATAACTTTGCTCCAGCAAAAAAATTCAACATCTTTCATAACCTGACCTTCCTGAAATGTCTGTAGCAAGGACAAAATCCTAGGTAATTATAATATTATAATACAGATACAGTTAGAAAGGAATCCTGGAGAGAAAACAATTCTGGTCACCTATTTTGTTTATTATAATTTTTATATGTAGCCTAGTTCTTTCAGCGTAAGGATTCAGGTATGAATACATATTTGAAAATAAACTGCAAGAAAAAAGAACACCCTCTCTTGTTTTAAAAGTAGTATTTGAATAGCATAAGGGAAGAGACATATTCTTGACCCAACACCGAGTAAATGCTTGTATGTCTGATTGAGTGCACTTGTTTGAATCAGTCTTGACAAGGTTGGACAATTTTCTTAGCAACATTTTAGAAGTGATTTACCATTCATATTCTTCTTCGTAGGACTGGGAGAGTATGAATGGTCCAAGCTCATATAGCTGACTTCTGATGGCTATGGCATTAATAGAATTTATGGAGAACACCAATTTTAAGAATCACATTACATATGTCACATAAAATTCTAATATTTGAAAAGAATTTGCTGATAATTTTTGTACGGTGCATTTAGGACAGGCTACAGAGACAAAGTTTGGTCTAGTGATTAAGGCACTAAGCTAGTAACCGCGAGAGCATGAATTCTAATCCTGTTTTAGGCCAAAGTCAACTGAGTAACCTTGAGCCATCACTGCCTCTCAGCCCTAGGATGGAGGCAATGGCAAACCATTTCCAAAAAACCTTGATAATTAACCTAAACTTAGACAGGCAGTCACCAGGATTCAACACGGACTAGAAAGCACAAACAGAGATGCAAAACTGACATAGGAGATGTGAACCAATTTTCCGCTAATAGTAGCAAAAATGATTGGATACATATTCATTAGATTATCTCCAGTTTAAGACACCGTCCTGCCTACATGCTGTTCAAATTATAAACAAAGTAGGTCAAAAGTGAAAGGAGCATAAGAAAAGAAGCTTCAAGTGATTAATTTCCAAACAGTATTATTATGTGCCTTCATTTTTAAGCCAGTGCCTTATCCTCAAAGGAACAGCTAATATGTAGGAAGGCTGTATGCTGTGCGTCAAAAAAAGTCAAAATCTGCAATCAAGGCCTTAAATATATTTCCATTATATCAAATACTTTTATGTATTAACAGCCATAATATATTCCAAATATGCATGCCTAAAGCTACGGTACCACTTTTTAACTAATAAACTTTATTGATTCCACTGAAGATATTTATAAGCTGAGATTCATTCAGAACAAGACGGTGGCTCTCGTGGTAAGATGCTGGGCTTGCGTACCACTAAAGTTGGCAGCTTGGCGGTTCAATTCCTGAGAGTGATTAAAACCGTTGCCTGCTTGGGCATGGGGTTGGACTCAATGACCTACAAGGTCCCTTCCAATTCTGTTAATATATTATATTATTCCACAATTGCATACATTCACACTTAATTATATATTTACATGTTTAAAAAGTTAAAACAACAAATCAAAACAAGTTTTCATAAAAGCATTAAATATAATAAAAAATAAATAAAATCCATAAAAAAGCTCAGCAAGCAATACTAGCCAGCAAAACAAGCTATAAAGAAACAAAAAAATTATGAAAATCAGCACCATCTAGGTATGTATGTATACTGTATGTAGTGTGAGACACACAGACATGCAAGTAGATCTCAATTTGGTGCCACACTGACACCAGTGAATTTTAAGTGTAGGAATTTTCAACACCTGAGCACAAATCACTGATCATCTCCTTCTATTAAATTTCTAAACAGATGTTACTTATTTGAGGTGCCACTGAATCAGTCAAGCTTGATGTAAAGGACTGCATGGGCAGGTTTCCCATCTGACCTGCCTCTAACATTCATTTGATGCTTTTCCAAAGAAAGTCCTACAATGATCCACCCGTTATCTTACCATATCTACCAATTATCTCTTTCCCTTTTCCCTTTTTTCTACTTCCTCCTCATCCTTGCCAACTTAGTCATTTTTCTAGTTCATCTACTTATATGCAAGTCCAATAATTTTATGTTGGCCAATTACTGCCCCAGAATAACAACCATATATACACCGTTCAAACTCTTTTCTACTTAATTCTGGATTCAAAAGATTGCACTTGTTATTGTAAATGGTTTCACAATTCCCTCTACATCAAAACACACTTTTGAATACAGACAGTATAGAAATAATGAATAATAATAGAAAGAATGAAATTATAAAGAACTGTAAGAGAATTCAACAGTAGATACAACATTCTGTATTAATTTGTTAGTTCTTGTCAGGATCTGAATATAAATAACAGACCTTCAACTCTATACGATTTAATTAAAACTTGGCAGTGTGGATTTTCTCAGCTCTTCTATATCAGGGGTGTTAAATTCGTGGCCCATAGTCATGCCCTGGCCCCATCCCCACCCAGTTTAGTGAAGGGGGGAAAAGTCCCGATATGTCATGTGACGCCACTGTGATGAAGCGAGTTTGACACTCCTGTTCTATATGGTTCAGCTTGATAAGAATCTCTACTGCCAACCATAATGAAGCTGCCTGAAAAAGTTGATTGCCCTCTGTCACCGTTCTCTTAGATCTTTGGTAATTTACATCTGCTGCCTTTTCTTCCTGCTTTCCCTACATTCCACCAGACTTTCTGTTTAGTTTATTTTGTCATGGTCTTGAAGTTAAGCAGTTGCTGGCTGCTGACTTAACTGACATCTCTTCCTTAACGATCGCAGGCTTGTAGTTTAATTTTCACAATTTTGCAACTGCTAAAAAATATAGGAACCTTCCCAGGGGTGGGTTTCTCCCGGTCCGCGGATATCCGCCGCACAGCTGTTCTGTCAGAGTGCTTGCAGAACCGCAACGAAATTTCTGAGTCGATCGCGCGCAGCGCGCTTTTGACAGGCATTCAGAAAGCGCGCCCACAAAGCGGGTAACCAGCGAACCGGTAGGAACCCACCCCTGACACAATCTGAAATCTTCGCCTAATAATGTTTTGTTTTTTTGAATGATGGAGAAAATAAGGCATCAAAGTAGTGCCAATTAGACTGAAAATTCTCAAATAGCAGAGGCTTAAACAGTATATTAAAACAGCCACCATTATGACAACGTAGATATGCAAATAGATCTGCACATTAAAAAACAGCAGTAACAGAAAAATATGTGCAAGAAACACCACCTTTTCCAGAAGATCTGGATGAAATACTGTATAACAAGCTAGAAATTCCACTGGATATTCTATGCAAATTTCCACAAGAAATTTCTTTCTATAAGATAACCAGTATCTATCCATCATGTAAAATGATAAAATAGAAATAGATTAAACATAGCTAACCTAGAAATTAATGATCATTAGTAGATGGAGATTTAGATATTTTCACAAAGTAAACTGAGAAGCCTACCATGCCATCAATGATCTCATTAGGCCCTTTCCACTGGGCCATAACCTGACTTACCCTTAGCTCTAGTGATGAGATTTTATGCAAATGGATTTTCTGTCTTTAACTTTCTCTCACATATATTCTTTAATTGAACTACTCCTTAAGATATCTTTACTCTTTCAGCTTGAAAGAAAGGCTGCCTTAATTAATACCAGAGATCTAATGCGCTTGCCCACACTTTGCCGGCACATATTTGAAATTTGTACCTCCTGATAACAACTAAAATTTGGATGAGATCTTTTTAAGTATTAAAAAAAGGCATGGCTAAGAGATGTATGCTATGGCCACTTGATTCTACTCTACCCAATTGTTAGAGAAAATCTTTTTGAAGGGCAACTGCATTGAAGTACAGGTAGTCCTCGACTTACAACAGTTCACTTAGTGACCACTCAAGGTTACAACAGCACTGAAAAAAGTGGCATGGATATTTTTCACACTTATGACGATCGCAGCATCCCCAATTTACATTGGGATGCTTGCAAGTGGTCCATATTTATGACGGTTGCAGTGTCCTGCGGTCATGTGATCCCCTTTTGTGACCTTCTGACAAGCGAAGTCAATGGGAAAATCAGATTCACTTAAAAACTGGATTACTCATTTAACAACTGCAGTGATTCATTTAACAAATGTGGGAAGAAAAGTCGTAAAATGAGGCAAAACTCACTTAAGAAATTTCTCACTTAGCAACATAAATTTTGGGGTCAGTTGTGGTCATAAGTTGAGGACTACCTGTAATTGGAGTGTGACAAAAGTCTATAAAGATTCAAGATAGAAAGCAGGGACACTGGAGGAAGGGAATTAAAAATGGCAAAATGGTAGACATGTTTCCTCATTCACCATCTTGATTTTTTTTTTTACCTTTTCCCCACAGATGACCTGGATAGGTAGGAAGATCAAAAAGGAGAAGCTATTAAGATGCCCTTTCTTTGTTGTTGCCATTTTGAATGCCAGAAGAGCAAGAATATACTATATCATGGGTGTCAAACTCTCGGTGTCATGTTGCCATCACATGACATTTCATGATGTTTTTCCCCTTTGAGGTGCGAGTGGCCTGCAGGTGATATTCCTATACTATATGTTCATTCAATTCTTTTTGCTGCAACCAAAAAGATAGACATTTGCATTTCCTTTTCTGTTCCACTTGCTGGAATCACTAATATTGAACAACGTTGTCAAACCCAAAGTATTTGCTTCATATTTCAGTACTTTATAAGAGTCTTGCTTGACTGAATCCCTTCTTTCTCAGTATATTTGATGTGGGGGTTAATGGTTAACAACTGTGAAATATGTAGTCCTTCATCAATTGGCAAGTCTTGAAATTTATAGAGGTCACTGATGAAGCAGCCTTCATACTGGGCCTTAATTGTGTCTTGAGAATTGATTGTGAATTGGATTGACCTTTATTTTGAGTTGACAATCAACCATGTTCCATATCTATCAAGACCTGGCTGTGCAAACAAGCTTGGCCCTGATCCCCTGTGTTCCCCCCCCAGAGATGTTAGGTGGTATGTTTGGATGAGTGTATGTGTTTTTGATATTATTGTATAGGACTGTTTTTATTGTTGTTAGCCGCCTCGAGTTCCCTTCGGGTGAAGAGAGGCGGGGTATAAATATGAATAATAAATAAATAAATAAATAAATATAACAGGGAATTCACAAAACCATGGCAGAGATTATAGGTTCTGGGCTAAGGTTGAAATCTTATTGGGTATAAGTGCCATTGAACTCAATTAAATGCATTTTTGATTAGACATGCCCAAAATTGCACTGAGGTTCTACATTCACATGTAGCAGTATCACTAATACCAAAGAGACATATCTCTCAAAAAACCTGAATATGTACTAGATATAAATGATACTCTTAGAGGGTTCTATTGAGTTGGTATGTTTTTAGTAAAAAAGATTACATCTTTTAAATTAATTAAGAAAACTCATACTGTTCATAACTTGCATACATACATACAGGGACACGTTCATATTTGCAAAAGTAAAATTAATTCACAGAACAAGGTGTGCATACTTTAAGAATGATTTATAACAGTGTTTCTCAACTTCGGCCTCTTGAAGATGGGTGGATTTCAATTCTGGGAGTTGAAGTCCATCCATCTTCAAGGGCTATGGTTGAGAAACACTGATTAAGAAGAAATACTTTGGATTTCTTGAAAGCTGATCTACTCTGTGCTAGTCATTAAGACGGCCTATCTCTCCCTGCCTGCCTGCCTCCCTGTGTCCTCCCTCTCTTTGCCAAGCCGGACAACTTTTCTGTGAGCATGAAATACACTGTGAATATTTTAAGGGGTTGACTTAAGGTTGTCTAACTTAAATGGACAGATGTATTTTTGTTAAGGTTCACAGAGAAATTTGAAAAAGATGGTTGCTTTAACAAAGAGCAGAAAAGTGTTGTATTTATATGAATTCCAAAATGCTTTTTAAAAATATAATATAATAATGTGCATTATTTCCATAAAGAGCACTCCTATTATAGGCAGTTGTGACAATGGCCAATGCCTTTTAATTCTAAACTTGGACCAGAAACAGTTTGTAAGATGCAAGAATTCAATTTTTATAGATGCCAGATGGAATAAATGTTATGTTTAATATTCCAATTTGTTCTTACCAAGCAAGTTTATCCCATAGTTTATATCACGAGAAGCCACGTGAAACCAAGAAATTTTAACTAAAGGTGGATTACGGAAAAATCGCACAAGCCTTTCTACAATGGTAAGACATAAATTAAATATCAGTGTTACAGCTGTATTATTCTCACTAGACATTTGCTTAGTATTTCCCATCCATATTATTCACCCAGAAGAGATGCAATGGCGCAGAGGCTTAATAATGCTGGAACTGCCAGCCAGAAATGGACTGCATTCCGGGGGTTTGAGTTCAGCTCTGTGAGATGAAGGAGGTCCTGTCACTTGATCCCTAGCTCCTGCCCAGCAGTTTGAAAGCATGAAATGTTTCAAGTATATAAATGGGTACCACTTTGGTGGGGGTGTGCCACTAGTGACCTGGTACAAAGCTAGTTCACACCCCGAGGTGCACCAACAATAGACGTATGAGCGCTGAACAGAATGAAGTAGCATTCTAGGCTATCAAGACTGCACTATGTGACTAACATGTGTAGATTTCCCTGACATTGTATGCCATATGCCAAGTAAATATTCATCCAGATACTTATTGCTCACTGATGTAAAAGGAGCTTTTTCTTAACATTCTAGACTCCAGTGGCACAGTTGCTTTGGATAACACTGGGAAGAGATAATCTTGTTGAAGATAGAGATATGAAGGACAGGATAAAATAAAGAGTTACTCAATGCTACACAACTGGCTATGTTCATGTTGTAACATGTGTAACTGGTCAAAGCGAACTATTGTGTTGTGTGAATATAAAAGGCCAGT
The DNA here is from genome assembly GCA_027560395.1 of Boaedon fuliginosus. Classification (NCBI taxonomy): domain Eukaryota; kingdom Metazoa; phylum Chordata; class Lepidosauria; order Squamata; family Lamprophiidae; genus Boaedon; species Boaedon fuliginosus. The sequence continues at coordinate 89,913 of JANHGC010001724.1, forward strand.
CAATCAAAGTAGATCAAAACAGCCTAGCCCTAGACACTGGGGAGGATAATACTTTCTCCTACTCCTGAGACAGTAACCAAGACTCAGAGCAGTCCCACAAAAACAGACTGGTTTTATAAATTCTATATTTTTCCCCACACACAGTCTAAAGCTGAGGGATAAAAATTAGAAAGGGTGGGGATGAGTAAGTCATTCTCTGTTGTGTTTGTGAGGGGGGGCAACTCTACCTGCTGCTTAAGAATGATGTGTTTCCCAAGAGGGAAAGTCTGAGTTAGTTGTGTTAAGTGTACAAAGCCACTTAGTAAAATATGTAGCTTGGCACTAAGAAACCAGGATAATGTTTCATTAAGCCAGTCTAATATCTTCTTTCTCTGGCTGGAATCAGGAGATCACTTCTGTGGTGTATTTCCAGCACACATGCCTCTTTCTGTCTGGCATCTTTTAGACAATATGAATTTCAGTTAAACAGATATTCCAGAATGTTTCATTCTGGAAAAACAGTGAAACAGTTGAATAATTGTTCACAGTTTTTCAGTTCACTGCAATGTGTTATAAGTCTACTGCTTATTAATTCTTCTCCAGTATCACCCCTGAATATTTTGATAGGAACACACATGCAATAAAGCCAGGCATCAAGATATCTTATTCATGGAATGGGAAATCATTAATTTTCTTTGACAAGAATTTGTTCTCCCCCTTCCTGATTTTAGTGTGATATATTTGAAGCCATTCCAATTAGAATAAAACAAAGTTAAAACTCGAAGTGGAGAAAACTTTGCGGAAGGACTTTCAGTCTTCTCTCAAGCATGGAATGAAAAAAGAGAGTGCCATGCCTCATGTTTATACTAACACATTTCACTGGAAAGTTGGTAGGCCATACTTTGAATATGACTGTGAAGAAGGGCTTTAGACTTGTCTATAAAATAGCCCTCTCCTCCCCTTTTGAGGCTTCTATGTGAATCCACAAAAAGAAAAAAAAGTATCTGCTTTAGCCTGAGTGAGACTTCAAGTATCTGCAACCCTTTATTTTATTTTATTTTTTGGTTTCACACAACCTTAACAACTAGAAGACAAGTATTGTGGTTGCAGTCACATGAGCTTGGAATCACTTCTTTCAAATCATTTTGGAAATATGTGCCTTCCCAAAAGCTATGATGACTATATCTGACCTTGGTGATTAATCCTGTTTTGAACCATAATTCTGTGTCGGAGGTGTTCCAGTCTGCCTACTTACCTTCCTAACTCTGAAAGCATGAAGTTTTTCTTTCAGCTTCTTTCTTCAACATCAGATAATATCATTCTGCAATTTAAATACTATAAATCAAGCTGCCCTATGATGATAAATATGGTACGGTAATTGCCAGCAGATTCTTTAACTCTGTGACTTTTAGAAGGGATACTAAAATGAGATACCTTGAAAGTGTTAGACAACATTGAACATGATGTAATTATACTATCAACATGCATTGAACGAGTTATAACAAAGCTATATGTGACTTGGTTTTACAGACATTTACAACCATTGTTAAGGCACTTTTACTGAGGAAAGTTTATGAAGTAAATATATCACGACTTTGGAATTAATATGGTTTATCTGAACATGACTAAGAGACTTATGTGAACTCTTATGGCTTGTAAACCATAGTTTATGATCTCATATATGAGTCCAGCCCAACTGTGATGAGATCAACAAACCATGATTATGAATCAATGTATTCAACCCAAAGCTATGAAAGTTTCACTGAAGACAACAGGATCTATGACTAATTGGAGTACATTTGAGTTTTAAACAAGAAGCTTACTGTATTTTTCCAATTTCTAATCACAATATTTTAAAAAATGGTCAAAATCCAGGCTTTCAGGTTTCCAACTTTTTCAAACAAACAACGAATATTTTATTTGCATATCAACCAGAAATGGTGTCAGCAAAAGTTTTCCAATTATTCTATGTGACAAAACAACTGCCAGTAGTGTTTGTGTCTATCCATTTCCCCCCAGACTAGATTTCTGTAAAGTTCAGAGTTGCTGCGAGTTGGATGCTATATAAATGTAATAAATTATTGTTCCTACTACTAGCACTATTATTAACCTGCTATAGGCAGAATTTGTTCCCTTATCTAGTACAAAACACAGAATTAATTTAACAGGGATAAGACCACTCCTAGGAAACAAATCTAAAATTAAAAAGATTGGACAAAAAGCTAATAGCTCCTACTTGTAAAGTAATTTAGAAAGGATGATATATAATGCACTTTCTTTCATGGGAATACGATTAATATCAACACCTTTTAACACCTTTTAAAATTACTGCTTAAATTAGCAGCCTTTCTACATGTCTTCTTTACTGATACAGTGGGTTCTCAGCAAAGGCAAATGAGTGCTAGATATGGTTTTATTTATTCCATTCCTAGTTTTATTATTACATTATTACAATAATCTAGTTTTAATGTCAGTTTCAAAGTAATGCCATTATATGATCAGTGAGGATCTAAACTACTGACTTCCTACATAATACAAATCTGTAACATATTTATACATTTAAATTATGTAAACATTTAAATATAGGCAAAATCTATTTATTTATTTATTTATTTATTTATTTATTTATTTATTTATTTGATTGATTGATTGATTGATTGATTTATATCCCGCCTCTCTTCACCCAAAAGGGGAACTCGAGGCGGCCAAACAATACAATAAAACAATGTC
>JANHGC010001724.1:92725-103622 GCA_027560395.1 Boaedon fuliginosus
GTTTGTTGCCGCCTCGAGTTCCCCTTTCGGGTGAAGAGAGGCAGGGTATAAATCCAATAAATAAATAAATAAATAAAAGGAGATAAAAGAAAAACTTGTAGACTTATACCTCTTTATGATTATTCTAGAAAGGACGCAGCCAAGTCTTATTTTAGAAAAGATTAGCCACTCAAGAGATGGCTAGTTTTGTTTCTTTAAATTGAAAATGGGGGTTATTTCCATACAGTATATTTTTACTCAATTTCTTCTATGTAGCATTTGAGGAATGGGAGTGTCATTTTTTTTCACTTTTCTATTATTGCAAAACTAGAATCAACTTTAATGTATTTGAACTCTATAGAGCTTGCTTTGAAAATTCCATCTATCCAAAGTTAAACATATTGTAAATTACATTGATACCAAGGATGACACTGAAGCACAAATTTAAATTCCACTGAAGTAAGTTTCATGCTACGATTTAGACCCAGTTAGATTTCACTTGATCATACTACTATTTTTCAGATATTCCTTTGAATCATCAACTTAGCCAGTATGTCCAACCTTATCTTTACAAATAAATAAGTCTATAATTGACTACTTAAACCACATTAACAAACTCAGTGCAATTATCACAAAGTGTAAGAAATTGTTTGATACTTTTTACTATTAGGAAGAACAAAGTACCTTTCATTTTTGAAGACAGAGTTAGGACATGCTTTGGAATTATCAAGATGTTTGATTTGAATACTGAAGATATTCAGGGAAACAACTGTTTTTAGTACGCAATTAAATCAGCAAGCACAGGAGAACAGCTGTGCTAATGAATACTATCCCCTTTTCAAGTTTATATATAAATATAACCAATTCTTTGAAAAATGTGTACACCTTTTTATTAAAAGCTATGTATTATCAACGTTTTATTGCCAAATCATAATTGTTAAGAATGTTGGTGAACTTCGTATTTCTTTTAACTGTTTCTCACCTAATCCAACATCAGTAAAATGGAAAAAAAATCTGATAACAATAAGCGAGCTATAGCTAAGAAACTGTATACTATACCTCAAGATCAAGTATTAAAGGCCTTAATTTCATCATTATTTGTTATTTTGGCAATAACTAAAAATTTTAAGGTAACGTTTTTCCTTTCAATTTTTTTATGTGGTATGATGGTGTGGTTCTGCAAATACTAAGAAATGTCCCTGTGTCTTTAATACCATGAGGCATGGCCCTGAAAATGCTGATTAGGCATATCACTGATGACTACCTTTAATGATTTATATACTTGTGAAAGTACTAATCTCCCTAAATAGCCTATACTCCAACAGACAAGGTGAACACTGCTGAATCTGCCCCACATTAAAAACTGGGTTAGATCTGCTCAATAGGAATGATTCCATTCCAAAATGACACTCTGATTTCCTGTGTCCTGCACCACCTTGCACTACCACTTCCATGTAGAAAATAAACACAATCCAGTCTAACTAGGTATGCTCCGATCCAGCTCTATTGCCTACTTGAATCACAGTGATCAAGGAACCATGATACTGTTCTTTAGAACTTGCCTTGAATCCAAATTCAAGGGAATCCAAATTCTTCTGATCTTTTCCACTATCATTTCAATTCTTCATCTTTTTCTCAATGAGAAAGAAAAGTGACAAAAGTGGGAAACTTGTACCTGGAAATGGTGTGCTTTCCCAGATGCCTTGTTTGCAGCTTCAAATAAACAGAATTACCCAGGCCTTACTTCAAGGGTGAGGAACCAATGGCCCTTTTATGACTTGTGGACTTCAACTTTGGAGTTAAGTCCACAAATCATGGTTCCCCAGCCCTGCCCTACTTGAAAGAAAATGGCCATATCTAATATATCTAAGGAATCTCCTTGGGTCTGTGATTGAAATTCCCTAAAAAAACATACAGACTGAATTGACATAAGCTTGGCAAAACTCACCATTTTCAGGCTGGTCCTTAATATCAGCTTCGCTTGGCTGGCTGGGACTTCCTGACTGACTTGAATCTAAAAGACATAAATATGGACCAAAATTATAGGAACTGACTGTGGAAGAGTAGCCGGTGTTATAGTCTGTGGCATTTAAAACCCAAAAAACAAAATAGCCCCCACAGGAAGCAAGATGGTGATTTATATTGATATTTAATTTTTACAGATTTTTTTAAAAAATAAATCCTTCACTGACAAAATAACAATAGACCCCCTCCAAAAAGTAATTACAACCTGGTTCTAAAGTTCCAACAGTCAGACCCTCCACCATGGTCTTGTGGTGACCAGTTGTCAACTGGTCCGCACATATGACCATTTGATCTGGTCATGTGACTTATGACATCTTTGTCGAAACCATTTACTTCTGGTATTTGGCAAAAATATCCCATAGCAAACAATGGTTGTGATTAACAACTGTTGTGTTTGCTTAACAACCACCGCAAAAAAAGTTGTGTTTGCTTAACAACCATCACAACTTGTGACTGTAACAGGCAGGCTCCATTACGATCATAACTCAAAAATTACTTTTATATTATCAGTGAAGACCCGGGCTTTGAATTCCAATGATATTTTAATATATATAAAACATTTCTAATAGCTTTATTTTATTAAAAAAAATTATATTTCTTAACCGCCCCTCTCCCTTTGAGAGGATATTCTAATTCTATAAAAATTCATTAACATGCTAACTGCTTTCTATTAAAATATTACATTTTTCACATTTATATGATTTACCCATGCCTGTATAAAAATACAGAATAAGCTGTTTTAATGTATAGATTTTTCTGAGTAAATTTTAGTCTGAAAAAAAAAAGCTAGGAAAATTAAATGAGGGCAATATTTTTTTCTTTGTCCTAGAAGCAGGGAAAACTGTTTTTTTATATAGCTAATAGCTATCCCCCCCCTTTTTTTTTTACTCAAAATTAACCACAGAACATTTGAGCTTGATTCAGACCAATATAGGGTGTGCAGGGGAAGAAACCAATTTCCCAAATTAAATTATACTACCTGCTTCTTGCTTTGACAAGCAGCAATCATCTAAATAAAAATATCACTTCTGGTTAATGAAGAGCAGCATTCCCCAACATTTTGCGTACTGTGGACTGGTTCTGTGGAAAGAGGCTTTTCCACGGACTGGAAGGGGCGTGGTTTTGCATGCTGCTTGTATCCCACAGATGGGGCTTTGCTTGTTTGCGTGGCCCAGTTGCTGCCATGCCATGGATCAGCCTACGGACTAGGAGTTGGGGACCCCTGGTATAGAGTACATCTATATCCAACCCACAAACTGGGATCAAGTAGGGGACAAAGGTATAAATCCTCATGCTGATTATGATTCGTTCTATTGTATTGGTTTTTAAAAAAATAACAAAATACTTATTGATTTTATTGTATAGTTTTTATAGTCTCTCACCCAAAATAAGAATAAGACTATAATACACTAAAATATTTAAAGACAACCATCATATACAAATGCTCCCCCAAGCTGAATGCCAATGTTTAACAGGGACTGAAGGGTTGGTGAAATAAAATAAAACTGTGTTCAATGATTTTCTAAGTGACACAAAGGAGGGTGCTTTACAATATATCCAGAATAATAGGAGCCAGGTAGTGTACACACAATATAGAATAACAGAGTTGGAAGGAAGCTTGGCATTTTTCTAGTCCAACCCCCTCATCAAGAAGGAGACCCCATACCATTTTCAGACAGAACTCCAGTAATGAAGCACCCACAAGCTGTTCCATTGATTATTCTCGCTGACATAAATTTCTCCTTAATTCTGAGTTGGATCTCTACTGGTTAAGCTTCCATCTGTTACTTCCTGTTCTGCCCTCATGTGCTTTGGAAAATAGATTGACCCTATCCTCTGGGACAGCCCATAAAATATTGGAAGATTGCTATTATGTCAGCCCTAGACCTTCTCTTTCTCACACCCAATTCCTGCCAACTGTTCATTGTACGGTTTGGCCTCAGCTCCCCTAATCATCTTTGTTCCTCTTTTCTATACTCTAAACAACCCCCCCCAGCTTTTGGTATTGTACTGATTATATTATTATAATTAAATATAAATATGTATATACATGTAATACATTATTATTAGTAATAGTTTCAAAGTGTGGGAGAAGTTCAGTGTCTTTCCATTTCCCTGTAACTTTAGAACATCAGGAACACCTTCTCAAAAAGTTACTGGACTGATTAAACTCCATCAAGGTGGAGCTTGATGTAAATGAACTCTGGGGGACGGTAGAGGACAGGAAGGCCTGGAGGAACATTGTCCATGGGGCCGTGATGAGTCGGACACAACTTCACGACTAACAACAACATATGATATCTGATATCTGTTATCAGAGGTGATATTCAGCCAGTTCTGACAGGTTCAGGAGAACCAGTAGTGATAATTTTGATTGGTTCGGAGAACTGGCAAATACAACCTCTGATTGGCTGACCACAACAAATACCACCTCTGATTGGCTGACTGCATAGCCATGTCCACCAAGCCACGCCCACAGAACCGGTAGTAAAAAAATTTCTCACCACTGTCTGTTATGCCTTTTTCTGGATCATGAAGTATAAATCTACAACTGAAACCATGCCTCATGATTCAATTATTGCAATGTGCTTTTACACGGCCCTATCCTTGAAGATCAGTTGAAAGCTTCAATAGGCCCAGTTGTGGGGAATGATGGGTATCCTTGACTATGTCCACAGGATGCCACTGCTTTGAGAGCTCGACAAGTTGCCAGCTTGCCAGCTTGCTTCAGTGAAATTCAAAATCTGATTATGACCAGATATTATCATCTATAAGAACTCAGGAAATATGCCTCCTGTTTCAGCACTTGCCCGCTAAAAAATAATGTTTCTTTTTTAAAAACCATGATGGTTCTCTTCTTGCTAACATTCCATAAAGACCTAGCTATTTTCCCAGGCCTTAGGATAGGGTGGCTGGAGTCTCCCACTTAATGTTGTGGGATGTTTGAGTTGTTGCTAGGTTTATCATCTTATTGTTTTTCTTGTTTTCTACAATGGTTTTTGATTTACATTTCTTCTTATTACATTTATTTTATTCTGCTGTGTTATTGTGAGCTACTGTATGCAGATTCTCATTTTAGAACCAGGCAACATACATAGAATGAATTAATAAACAAGTAATCCACTTAATTTTTCCATTTATTTAGTACACTCTATACTTAATGGTTTGAATGAGACTAGCATATTACAATGGAATATTTTATCATTCTCTGGAATAAGATATTTAAAAAGAAACTCTTAATAGCTCGTTCAATATTCATCTTATTTTTATATTTCATTTGGGCTGTAATGATTTGCCAAAAATCCTGTTTTCAAAAACACAAATTTCAGAAAATAGTAGTAGGATCGTCAATGACAGTGCTCAGGGTTTATGTTTGTGAATGTGTCTGTATATAATACATAGCTTAAGAAACATTTCTCTGCTACATTTTCATCTTAAAAAATAATCACAATAACAAGTTCTCTGGATTCTGATATTTTTCACCATGTAATGCATTTTTCTCTGAACAATCTAATGTCTGTGTTTATAGCATGAGGATTTCCTTTTTCGTGTTAGGAAGGCACAGATTTAAAATCTGACTGCTGATACCATATCATGGAAAACTTACCGGATACAGTACTCAGAAAGTTAAACAAGAACTTCATTGTCTCTCTTAAAAAAGAATAGAAGTATAACAGGAAATGCCTGCTTTTACATGGACAGAAGTCATACAAAGACTACATGTTATCTTTAGCATGTTATTCCCCCCCCCTCCATTGCTCTCAGCTGCTTTTGATCACACTGACCACAATATGCAGATGACACCCAGCTATATCTCTCAAATCTCAACTTGGTGAGATAACACCAGGAGAAGAAAATGAATTGGATGAGAGCCAGTGAATAGAAACTTCATCTTGAGAACATGAGTGCAGTATAAGGAATTCCCAAGTACAGAAAGTGAGGAAACTGAAAGGATTGCATTTTCCAGATGCAGGAGTTTAAGGAATATTCCTATATCCAGCTTGTCACTAAAAAACAGCTTTATCCTTTTCCAGACAGGAACGCATAGCACAATAATCCATTATTTTGCATCTTTTCTCGCTGCTGATTTTCAGAAGTTCAGAAGTTCTACCACATCTACCATATTTCCAAATATAGCACGGATATATAATCTTATCCTTTGAATTTACTCAGCTCAAGTGACTGAAAAGATACCTCAGGACAACTGCATTCTAAATAGAGGTTGGCCACAGATGAAATGGTAATGTCCCCACCTTGAAGTAGACACGCCGTCATTCAGCTGGATCTTGAGAGATTAGATTTATATATCACTTTATAGTGCTTTATAGCACTCTCTAAGTGTCAATCTGGGTTGTCATTTTACTGGAAGGATGGAAGTCTGAGTCAACCTTGAGCCGCTCAGGATCAAACTGCCGGCAGTGGGCAGAATCAATACTGCATTCTAACCATTGGACCTCATGGCTCAGAATCTAGACAACTAATGGTCAGCAGTAAATTGGTGCTAGACAACAGTTAATGGAAATCAAGAGTGGGCTGGACTAGGACTCTTAAATAAGGAATGCCTCCTAAATAAGGAATGATGTCTTTCAGATTTAAGGAGACATTGTTTCAGAAGGAATTGAATGGTTGATATTCATAGTCATATAAGACATCATAGGCTGTTTATATTCACTGACATGTAGGTAAAAATAACAAATTACAAACGGGAAAATTGTAGAAAATATATACACAAGTTACTAAGAGTCTTTGATCCAGACCACGTGGGGAGGAGCACTTCAGCGGTGCTGCTGGAGGAACTAAAGAATGAAAATTCAATGTGTGGAGGCCAGGCTTGTTTGTGCTGTTGCCAACTGGGGTGGAGTGGGGGGGGGGGAATCAGTGTTACATTTTTAGGTGATCCCAGGACTCTTTGGTATCGCAATGCTAAGCGATTCCAAGGGGCTTGTAATTACCCAAAAATGGGACGCTATTTCTTCCCCCCATTTGGCAACAGCACAGAGGGGGGAGAGAAAAACAGCATTGCATTTTTAGGTGATCCCAAGCTCTTTTGGGATTGCAATGTTCCACAATTCCAAGGAGCTTGGAATTACCCGAAAATGGGATGCTGTTTCTCTCACCCCCACCATTTGGCAACAGCACAAATGGAGGGGGGAGAGAAAAACAGTGTCACATTTTTAGGTGATCCCAAGCTCATTTGGGATTGCAATGCTCCATGACCTAAACATGTGACACTGCTCCCTCACCCCCATTGGTGCTTTTGCCGATGGGGGGGGGAATCATTCCACTGGCAAGGAGCCGAAGATTAGGGCACATGCTCAGTGCAGGTTTTTCACGCAGGTTTTGGCTGCCCGGGCACCCCGGCACCAGGCCATGGGGGAGAATGGCAGTGGACAGCGGCAGCAGGTATGGTGGTGGCCTGTGGCTGATCTTCGCCGCCCCAGCCGCCAATCTTCATGCCTGCTGCTTGCCTCCTTCCCCGCAGAACAGTTTGGAAAGAAGCAGGCTGCTTCTTTCCGATCTGTTCTCTGGGGAAGGAGGCAGGCAGCTTACCATGGCCAGCTTACCATGGCCAGCTTACCATGAGGGGAGACAGGCGGTACAAAGATGGTGGTGTCAGTTGGACTCATGGAGAGATGAAAAGTGAGTGGGCGGGGTGATGGTGCAGTCAGTGGTGCGCTTTGCCTCAGCTATGAAGTGTGCAAAATCCCAGGCAAGGAGGGGAGGGATAGGAGGAAAGGGGCGGGGCCAACCAGTGTTGTGTTTTGCCAGTTCTCCGAACTGCACAAATCCTAACAAACGGTTCTACCGAACCGGGCTGAAGCGGCTGAAACCCACCCCTGCCTTTATCATAGCTTTCTGGTATTATACCTAACTAAAATATTTCTGGTTTCAAATCTATATGCTGCTTGATCATCTTTTCCAAACGTGTGTATTTTTATCCAATATTTTCCTGCTTTCATACAGTACATGTCCAGTACATATGATAAGTACCTGGAGTCTGGTTACACTTCCAACATTTGGTGGACATGTTGTTAAACATTTCTGTTAATCTTGCCAGCGGCATATGCTACCTATGAAACATTTTATAGAGATTTTCCTTATATTCAATAGCCATTGTGAGTTTGTAGTTCCTATCCCAAAGTTTTGCCATTTGTCTAGTTAGAATAGCCATCTTATCAAGTGTTGTTGGTTCTTTATAAAACCCCTTTGTTTTCACATCTTTCTCACACCTTGATTGTATTGGCAAGTGTGGCCACCAAGCTAAATCCACCCCTTGATTTTGTAATTCCTGTCTAGTTTTAAGTTCACCACTCTCATTTAAAATATCTTTATCAAGTACAATATTTTCCAAGTTAATAAGATTTTGATGCATCAGTGCTTCCATTGTAGAAAGCCAGACTGGTATTTTCCTATAATTTTGTAATTTGATTTTTTTCCCCATACCAGAGTAAAGCATTTCACACATAATGTCTTTGAAAATATCTATGTACAGTTCTCCTTCCATACCATAGAAAAGCATAGCATTCTAATTGAAGATTGTGTCCCTCCAGTAATAATAATCTTCTATGCCTCAAATTTATCCATTTTTTTTTACCCATGTAAGTACAAATGCCTGATAATATAGCTCCCAATCAGGTAGCCCAAAACCCACATTGTCTTTAGACTCCTGTAGCATTTTTAATTTTATTCTTTCTTTTTTTCCTTGCCAGATATACTTCAAAATTATTTTATTTAATTCTTCAAAATACTTTTTCTCTTGTTTTATTGGTATTGTTTGAAATAAGAAAAGTAACTGGTAATACCGTGTTTCCCTGAAAATAGGAATGTCCTGAAAATAAGCCCAATTGGGCTTTTGAGCACATGTGTTAAACTAAGCCCTCCCCCTAAAATAAGGCCTTTGAAGTACATGCACAACCGATCTCCGCCATTTTCTCTGGTTGTTTGCGCAAACACGAGCTGAGGACAGGGGGGGAAAGGGGGGGAAACATGCCCCACATGCCCAAAACACCCCTGCCACCCATGCGGAATGGCCTCATGGGGGCCACAAACTGTAGCTACCGCACTGCCCCACCTGCCACTCCCCATCGCTGGTGGAGATTGGCAGGCCAGATTCAGGGAGCTGAATGCACCACCGCCAACCAGGAGGAGAAAAATGTGAGGAAGGGGCTCTCACAGCACCTCCTCTCTCTCTTTATCTCCCAAGAGGTGGTGGTGCATCTGGATCACCAAATCCGACCTGCTGATCTCAGCCAGCAACCTGCCTCTGTCAGCTTTCCGCTCTTCTTCCTGCTCCCCTCCCTGCTAAAGGGGAACAGGAACCATGTCAGCATTGGCAGCTGCACAGGGGGGAAGCTCTGGATGGATTTGAGTGGGGAAAATTGTGCTGAAGGGTGGGGAAGAGGGCCCATGTGGCCCATCCCATGGAGGGCAGGCGCCAGAAAGGCATTTGCTCCTCAGTCCTCAGGCAGCTTCACTCGGCCTGTTGATGAACAGGGTGGTCCAGAGGTGGGTGGGACCCCTGCCCAGCAACCCAGTGGAGCAGAAAGGATGGGCAGGGGCTGAGGGGTGCGCGATGGTGACTCTTTCCAAAAACAATGGCTGCGCTCCAAGTTTTATTTATTTTTATTTATTTATTTATTCAATTTATACCCTGCCTCACTTCCCCATTCAGGGGGAACTCAAGGCGGCTAACAACAATTTAAAAACATATATTAAAATATAAAAACATCTAAATCAGCCATCCACACATTCAAAAACATTAAAAAGGGGAGTGCACATTAATTCCAGGCCATCTGACACAGCCAAGTCTTTGTAGCTTTATGGAAGCCCAACAAGGCGGGGATGGTCCTGATCTCCGCAGGGAGCTGGTTCCAGAGAGTTGGCATTGCCACAGAGAAGGCTTTAGCACAGGGGCCTGCCAGCTGACATTGTTTGGCTGACAGGACCTGTAGCAAGCTAACTCTGTGGGATCTAACTGGGCGCTGGGAGGCATAAGGTAGCAGAAGGCGGTCTCAAAGGTACTCCACTCCTAAGCCATGTAGGGTTTTAAAAGTTTTTACTAGCATCTTGAATTGCATCCAGAAGACCACTGGAAGCCAATGTAGCCCTCAGAGTATAGGTGTTATGGGGGTGCACCGAGGTACACCTTCAGTCACTTGCACAGCTGCATTTTGAACCATTTGAAGTCTCCAAGAGCTCTTCAAGGGCAGCCCCATGTAGAGTGCATTGCAGTAGTCCAATCGAGAGGTGACAAGGGCATGAGTGACCATAAGAAAAGCCTCCTGGTGCAGGAAGGGGCGCAACTGGCGCAGCAGGTGAACCTGCACGTAGGCACCTTTAGTCACAGCTAAAAGATTCTAATAGAAGGTGTGGATCTAAGAGTACCCCCAAGTTCCGCACCCGTTCTGCGGGAAGTAATTTATCTCCTCCCAGCATTAAAGATGGATAATCAACTGGACCATGGGGGGTGCAATACCCACAGCCACTGTCTTATCAAGGTTAAGCCTGAGCCTACTGGTCCCCATCCAGACCTTTAAATCTTCCAGGCACCGGGACATCACCTCAGCGGCATCACTAATTCAATCAGGGGGAGAGATGTACAACTGGGTATCATCAGCATATTTATGGTATCCTACCCCAGTCGTCGGATGATCTCACCCAGTGGTTTCATGTATATGTTAAATAGGAGGGAGGAAAGGATCGAGCCCTGAGGGACCCCGCAAGGCAGAGCTCTCAGATTCAATCTCTGTCCCCCCACCAACACCGATTGCGTATAGCCTGAGAGATAGGAGGAGAACCACCATAAAACAGTGCCTCCCACTCCCAACCCCCTAAGCCACCCCAGAAGGATACCATGGTTGATGGTATCGAAAGCCGCTGAGAGGTCAAGAAG